>JARFJB010002049.1:980000-1147500 GCA_036346205.1 Vesta saturnalis
TTAAGCTCTACACTTGTCTTATAAGGTTAGGGTTCCCATACCATCTCCAGCTAGGGGGGCGAAGGCCCGAGAACAAGTTGCGACGCCCTACACGTGTCTTACAAGAACCTCCTTATTAGAAATACAACGTATAAATACATTTCTCGTATAGGTAAAAGATCATCCAATAGCATATGAGCATTTTAAAGCAATAGGATCGATAATTTTAATAATAATATCTTATTAGGGTAATTATGTAATTTTCAGCATTGTATGCGTGTGCGTTTGCCTAACCTCCAGGGGTACTGCTCTTAATACAACCAAAAAGGACCTTAATTAGATGACCATCAAAAATAACCCTAAGACGAACTCCAGGTCCAACCCCAAGTCCAAGACCAACCCCTACATCTGCCCCTCACGTGAGCAAGTACAAAGAATTACTGTCAAAAAGGCTCTTAATACAAAAAATAATAATTAGGGGTTGAAAAAACGCGTCCTACACGTGGGCGGTAATAAAATAGGGGTAAAAAAGTACGCCCCTCAAGTAAGCGAGTAAAAACAAAAAGGCCTTAATTAGGGTTGACTCTCGAAAAGAAACCATAGGGGTGGAAAATACCAGCTCACACGTGGGCGGTTATAAAATAAATACGTCCTACACGCGAGCGAGTAAAAAATTAGGTTGAAAACATAGGGGTGGAAAATATGGCCCCCCACGTGGGCATATAAAAATGCCCCTTGTGCATGCGAACCAATCAGTTTGTTGCAGTCATCACTGATGAATCCTAGCTATTATGTTGCTTTTGCTACTCGTATGAGTGGGATAAAATTAGCAACCGAAAGATTGACAATATGACCAGCAGCTGCTGGAAAAAGTTTATCAGTAGGAGGATAAGAAAATGACTTCAAAGTTGAACTTTTAGCACAGTAAGTTTTCCTGCATTAATTTTGTATTGTCTCATTCTATTTATTTCTATTTAGAAATAAACCACCGAAAGGTTATGCAGTTGATCAACTTGCGGATCAGTATACAGTTTTGATTGCCTACCATTGTATTTTAATCAATTGAGTTAATATGGGACATCACAAGATTATTATAGTAAGCACCTTGGTAGAGATGGTAGAACTATTGAAAACAGTCTCAACTTGTGGAGAAGTACTTCAAATGGTAACCCCAGAAATGTGAAACGTTCTATTCATCACACGGAAACAATAATAAATGATTGATATGAACGAGAAAAACAATTAGATATTGCAGATATAGATCCAAACTTAGGCGAAAACGACAGTAGTTCGAGTGCTTGTGATTAAATATGTGGAATTACCCATATGCTTGGACACATGTTTTGTTATACCACTGTAATTTGATCTGTACTTATATTATACCTACACAATGCATTTCAGTTAAAAAAGTCACCTTGAATACATCAGTTGATATTGGGACTATAAAAATATCCTGTGTAGAAGAACTTACAACCTGTGGAAATTAAAAAAATGAAATAATTTTAATACTATTTTAAGATAGTTATGCAACCCCTTTTTTAATATATTCATAACGATAATAGCAATATTGTAAAATACAAAAATAATGATCCATGCCAGATGGACGTTTAAAACTTCATGTTAATGTTAACTTAAAAAAATTCAAAGCCTCTAGGTTCTATAAAATATCGTTAATACAGTTATCTTATTTAATTAATTTTATTTATTTGGATTTGTATTAAGAAACTTTATGAAGAAAAGTTATGTAAAATAAAGTTTTCTTTCAAAAAATATGTCTACACATTTTCTTATAAAATTAATCGTTATTCACTTAAATTCTACCTTAGAAAATTTTTGCCACTAATCAAAAATTGTATAGAACATAATTAATCAATATATTAAAGGTCTATATTTCGGTATTATTATATCTTTGAAATATACAGCTGTTTCAGAAATATTTCATAAAAAAACAAAAACTGCTGCTAATAACTCCCCACTCTCTCCGCCGCTAGATTTATCAAGAATGTAATTAGATCCAAGAGAAATAAAATCAAATCTAAGTACGGAATTTCAAGTGCGCGCGCTTACACGACGCACACGCACTCGCACACATGCACACGAACACGGCGTGCAATGATATAAACGAGCTTCTGTTTTCGCCTTTACATTTTTTAGGTTACTAGCCTACAGCACGTGATCAAATTATCTAAAGACTTGGCTGCTTTTCGTAAACCATCCCTATAAAAAAAAGCCCATCGGAGTTAAATGGACCTGGAAAGTTATCATCGAGGTACCTCTGCACTGGTACTACGTAATGAGGAGGAGCCCCGTTCTATTGAATAACTACCTTATCTTGCAATAGTGAATTTAACTGAATGATGTTGTTAATGCTTGGTATAACTTGCTTTATCAACATATTTAAATATTTCTCACCATTTAGGTCTCCTTCTAACAGGAAGAGTTCTGCAGTATGGTCACTCAGAATTCCTGTCAAAACATTCAGCGTTTTGGGATGTGTGAATTTGGCGTGCCATATTGGGATTTGATTCACTTTAGTGTCGAAAATTTTGAAGATTAACTTGACCGGTCAATAAAACATACATTCACCCGTGAAACAGATGATGTGCAAGCAATTTGGATTTTGGTTAACTCGTTTCGTAAGACTTTCATAAAATTCGATTCTTCTGTCGGCATCGTTGCGTTATTCGTTTGTTTAATTCATGCATCATTTTCATTTAATGGTGGAATTTGCGTCGATGAAAAAATCTGAAAACATTTGTACCACTCTCTTGATTCTACCCCGGACACCGCTCAATATTGAATTTCTGAAGAAATTTGTGTGTAATATTATTTATTAATTCCGATAATTGAAAGTAACAAAAATATAATACAAAAAACCGAACTTGTATATCTTAAACTGTTAGGGTCAATTTCACAGATTGGCGATAGGGTCGACGGAGAATCGCTGATAAATAATCATTGAAGAATGTATAATAATTGAATGCATTAAAGAACTATTTAAGAATATGTTGCACTGCTTTGTCCTGCTTCACGTTTTCGAACTGCACATTCTGTCTCCCCATATTAATTGTTGACAAAATATGATTGAGTTATTTTTCACTTTGAAGGGAGGCTAGTATAAAATGCGGCCTCTAGGGCGCCAACTGTCTTAGAGTGAGGAATCGACAAGCATACAGAATAGGCAATATACCTAAAGAAGTAGTTTGTGAGTTTAAATGTATAATTTCTGTAATTTTATTAAAATAGTTTATACCATTGACTAAATAATACTATTATTTAATCAATGTTTATACTATTTGAGGACTTCAAGGCTGCAATACATAAAATTGTAACGAAACAGGAAATACTACAATGTAAATATATCTTACTGAGTGATAAGATAAATATATGGCAGGTGCATGGACAAACTTAGTAAAATGTTAGCAAGCTTCTATAATTACTTAATTGTTATTTAGAAATATATGTTAATAATTCGTTCATGTGGCAAACAAAACTATTTTGAATATTGTAATTATTTAAATTAGTAGGTATCTATTTACTTAAAAATACGGTACTGTCGGTGTGAATTTTATTTAGCATTAAAACTAATTTAAGCTGAATTGTTCCTAAAGAAACATACCTCAAAATTATGTGGCGTTTGTGCTAATTTTGTAAATTAGCTTCTATAACGAATAGATCTAATTTGTTTTATAGTTATTTAACCAACAAGTGTGTTAATAGAGGTGACTAATAATCTAGATACTTTAATGCGAATGCGTTAACGATCGATATTATTAACCACTATTTAACACATACGTTAGTTACAATATTTTTTCATCAATCGTACACCTGTTAAAAACTATTACAAGTATTTTTAAATTGCAATTTGGAATAGTTAATTAACCAAACACGAGCAGTGGGACTGGATTTTTGAAATCAAGGTATTCATGACTTCGCTTCGCATCGTCCAGCAACTTTTTTCCTCGTCCCGAAAATTGCCATTTTTTGTACTAATGAGATAAATAACTATTTCTACGCTGTGTTTACTATTCTGTTATCTGATACTCACTGTAGTAATCTAAAAACAGGTGAAATACGATTTTTCACTTTATTGACTTAGCGTATATAATCAATGGTAATGTAAACAGTGAATTAATGTTCGTATAAACTAGGCATTTCAATGTTGTTGTTTGTTGTCAAAAATGTCAAGGACGCCGCTGTCAGGCAGTAGAAAATGGCCGCTGCTAGTAGTGAAGGTTTGCCAGTTACTCCAAATACGCCTACAATTTTAAATTCAATAAATACAGAAAGGGCCTCCAGATCGCCATCATTATCATCAACTGCAGAAGAATTTCAATGGACTTCATTGTTAGTGTCTGGCTTAAGAAGGAAAAAACCGAAAACTGTTAAAGGTAGGTACCGATTTTATATTAAAATTTAAATGTTGGACGGAAACCTAATTTTATTAGATTAGGTACATTTTATGAACCCTTAAGGTAGAAATTATAATAATCCTGTTTTGGGAACTGATCTATACATTTTTAAGTTTAGAGGTTATATTAAATACTTGTTGATATAAATTTTGTGCATATTCCTTAGATTAGCTTGTGTCACCTACTTTTTGCTTTTAATATATTGGTTTTGTGTTATAATTGTTCCCCAACGGGTAATCGTTTAATTAGATTTCTATTTATCAAAAATGAAGATTGTGTGCTGATTACTATGTTTATCTTTTCCAAGTTTAAATTAGAACATTTTATCAAATCTGTTTAATTGTCGGAGTTAATTTAGGAAAAAACTATAATTACATTTAAAACAAAATTGAAGTACATACTTGTAAACGTTTTGTCTTAGAAAATGTATGTACTTCAACACTGTCTAGCTTTGCTGTTTTTGTTTGTATGAAAAATATACTAATTCCACAATTTCTATACTTCTTTAAAAATGAATAGTAATATGGAACAATTAATAAAGAAGGGTTAAAGGATTTATCATTTGAAGGTAACCCTTTTAATAAAAAAAATAGCTTTGCTTATAAAAACAACTGGTCTGATTGCTTCAGTGTATTCATTCTTTACCGTGTAAAAATTAGTAAATAAATTCTAGTGTATAAGCCATTTACAATGTTTCTGATTTCTAGCAAGCTGTGGAATCTTCTTTTACAACACAGATTCCTGTATAATTCGCAACGAATGCTTAGTTACAATTTTAAATCCGGTTAAATGTTAATAAATGATTTATTCATTTAAGATTAGCTGTTAAATGTAAGAAACTGTTTGTTCTCTTTTCCGAGTTTCTAAAAAATTACGCTTGCAGAAATCGAGATGTGATATCAAACTTTGTATAGTTTATTATACGACAGTAACCAGAACACATTAGGAAGGCAAAGCACCCACATCCTATTTTAGTCAAAAAAATTGTTAATATTGTTATATATCTAGATAATATGTATTTACTTATTCAATGTACATAAAATTATTTAGTCAATTATCTTAAAAACTTTTAACATCTATGATCACACACAGAAAATAAATTTAAATATTGAAAGTATGTGACATGATATTTTTCTTTCAGGCATATCGGCCTCTGTCTTTTGTTATCGATCCCTTACAACTAATGTAATAAGTATTGCAATATATAGTAAATGTACGATCTTTTTAACATACAGTAGTTTTCTGATACGCCTTGTTAGTATGAATGTAACTTTTACTGTCAAACATTGATACCAATACTTCTATTAATTATAATTTCAAGAATGCGAATATTTCTTTTAATAAAAATTATTAATGTTTCGTTGGCAATTCCAACTCTCCAGGTTATTTTAATTAAATAACAAATGTTGACACTCTCAAACATCTGCTACATATTTATTTTGAGGTCTGTGAAGTTGGCACCTCCACATGCGAATTTTTTGGAAAACAATACGGCATACGTTTGCCCATCGTTTGCCCAGGGAAAAGTTTTTTTTGCTCACCCTCCAAAAATTGTTTATGTGAAAAAACATTTTTTGGTAAAAAAACCAAAAATTAAAAAAAAACTTTTTTCACGCTATATCGTTTGCCCATGTTTGCCCAGGTAAAATTTTCGTTTGCCCACCCTCCAAAAAATTTTTATTTGAAAAAAATTTTTTTGGCGAAAAAACCAAAAATCAAGAAAATGAACTTTTTTCGCGCTATATCGTTTGCCCACCTCCCAAATTTGATTGTCCACCCTTTACTTTCATTATAAGAATAATTAGAAAATACTAAAACGGAAAAACTCCCTATTCGCGATGTATAGGTGAATACATGGGACTATATGTTTATAACAAATGATGATATTTAATGTTACAATGGCTATTTCGTTTGTCCATCTCTCGAATACGATTGTCCACCCTTTCTTTCATTGTAAGAATGATTAAAAAATAAAAAAACGGAAAAGACTCCATTCCCGATGTATAGGTGAATACATGGGACTATATGTTTATAACAAATGATGATTTTTAATGTTCCAATGGTTATTTCGTTTGTCCATCTATCGAAATCGATTGTCCACCCTTCACTTTCATTGTTGAATATTTAAACAATGATAAAATAGAAAACACCTCTATTCACGATGTATAGGTGAATACAAGAGATTCTATGTTTATAACAAATGATAATTTTAATGTTATAATGGCTATTTCGTTTGTCCATCTTTCGAATTCGATTGTCACCCTTTAATTTTTTTCAACAATATTTGAAAAATAATCAAAAAAATCCTAACATCAGCTAGGAAATCAATTTTATCGTGGATGGATAGCAATAAAAATACAATTTATCATTAAATTATCTTTTAATGAGAATCTTAATAGAAAAATGAGATTCCTAATTATTCATAAATGGAATTAAAAATATCATATTTCATAATGTATAGTATAAGAACTTATATGAATATATAAGTAGATGTAGGATATTCACGGTTTGAACTCTTTAGCTCCCGCGCCTTTTTCAAGTCTCTGGAGCTCGTACATCCAGAGAGCACCACTTTCCACTATCTTTTACCTTCCCGTGGCCGGTTTTTCTTACCTAACCTAATCTTTCAATCGCTGTCTAAACTACATGTTAAGCTTCATAACCCATTCAGTTGCTCTTATGCATTACGACTGCGAGTACCTACGAACGTTAAGAAATTACCGCCTTTTATTGTCTTAGCTTTGTTATATCGAGCAAGGGGGAAACAATTTCATCACAAAGAACTATCTCATCGTAATACCCATTAATAAGGTAATGTATTTGTGTTTGAGAAACGTTGAATGAATTGTTTAGATAGCAAAATTGCGATTGATTTAGCATTTGAGTGTTTTTTATTTTTTCAGCGGATTTTATTTCGATTGAATTCTTATTGTTCGAGTCACCTAACCTCACCTAACGTCATTGTCGCTGGTAATCGATCAAAATTGATTGTACAACAAATGTTTTCCAGGGGACAAAAATTCTACAGACTGCGAAAGAAAATCACTGGACACGTGGCTTCGGCTTTGAACACCGTCACAAATATTTCGACGTACTTCAAATGTCAGTAATTCCTTTTACATTTTGTTTCGAATTTGAGGTTACATAACTGTTTAGGTATTTCAACTATTTTGTATTTGTATATTTTTCTGGATAAGAACTAAATTTAGAACGTATACAGTAAGAAAAACTTCTAATGTAAGGCTCGTTTATTTCGCAAGGCTTCACATTTCACTCTGAATGTAACAATGCAACAACTACAATTGAAGAATTTCTACGCCAATTGCTGATTAAAACATATAATAGACTGAATGTCAATCTCTTCAATTCGTTTATCCATGCTTTATTCATTCTGAAAAAAATTTTGTACATGGTGTATCCTCTATTTCAATATTGTTTAAATAAATAGGAAAAAATAAAGGATGGGCAAATGAGTGAGAGAGATAGGCTGAAAAAGCGACTAAAACATGAGAGAAACCATCATTTGTTATAAACATATAGTCCCATGTATTCACCTATACATCGCGAATAGGGTTTTTTCCGTTTTATTATTTTTTAATTATTCTTACAATGAAAGTAAACGCAATCAAATTTGGAGGTGGACAAACGATATACGAAAAGTTCATTTTCTGATTTTGGTTTTCACCAAAAATTTTTCAAATAAAAATTTTGGAGGGTGAACGAAAATTTTGCCTGCAAACGATGGACAAACGATATAGCGTGAAAAAGTTGATTTTTAAGTTTTGATTTTTACCAAAAATGTTTTTTCAATAAAAATTTTGGTGGATGGCCAAGCGAACAGTTTTGCTGGCCATCCTGGACTAACGATGGGCTAACGATTTAGCGTAAAAAAGGTTGAATTTTTCACCAAAAAAATTTTTTTTTTCACAAAGAATTTTGGACGGTGGGCAAACGAAAATTTTGCCTGGGCAAACGATATAACGTGAAAAAAGTTGATTTTTTAATTTTTGGTTTTTTACTAAAAAATGTTTTTTTCACATAAAAAATTTTTGGAGGGTGGGCAAAAAAAACTTTTCCCTGGGCAAACATGGGCAAACGTATGCCGTATTGTTTTCCAAAAAATTCACATGTGGAGGTGCCAACTTCACAGACCTTTTATTTTGAAATTAACTTTTATAGTATTTGCATATAAAACAGTACTGTGACCTCTGACTAACAATTAAGACACACCTTACAATTTCAAGCTTTTAAACTTGCAGAAAATATTCTTTGAACACTGTAGGGCTGCACCAAAGAGGGATTTTTTTCAAATTCCGCCACGAAAGGGATGGTAAAGTTTGTGTGAAGAAAACATTTCTTTGTTATAATGCCACTGTAAATATATTCTTCATAAAAAATAAAATAACATGTGCTTCATTTCTCTAAGGGGGCGAACGGGAAGTTTGTATGGAGAAGTATACTTAACTTAACTTCACGCCATTCCCTTGCGGGTTAGGCAAAACAATCCCTGTCTCGTTTATTTTTCATTCACAATCTTTCTCCATGTTTTTCTATCTCCGCATACCTCCCTAGCTTCCGCAAGGTTCATACATTGTCTCTGATATGCCCTTTTATTTTTAAAACTCCTTATCTTTCTTTCCATTATCATACATTCTACTACAATCAGCCCAGTTTTACGCGGCCTACCAGGCCCAGCCTTTCCTCTAAAGTCACCCACTTATATTTGCTTCGTGAATCTTGCGTTGTTCATTCTCTCAATGTGACCAAACCAACGTAATGTACTACTTTTATATCTAAGTTATTATTAATAATAATTTTTAATTACATATTCACCTATGAACTTATTCGTTCATAACAAACACTTATAATAATTTAATATTAGTCATTATAAGTTTTTGTTATGAACGAATAATTCAATAATATGTAATTAAAATTATTATTTTATTAAATACATAAATGAAAAGTTTTAGTAGATTTGAACCTACAACCTGTACCGCGCTAACCATCTGCGCCATCGAGTCACCAATCGATTAAATTTTGTCTTTATGTATGAGAACTGATGTAAATTCTAAATCAGTTCTACATACATAAGACAAATTACATCGATGTTTGAATCTGCTAACAAAGTACAGGTCGTAGGTTCAAATCCTACTCTAGTTTTATTTATGTTAATCATAATAATTTTTAATTACTTTTATATCTATCCATCATCGTCTTTTCCCCGCCACACTCCTTCATTATGCATTCATTCTTTACCTTGTCTTTTCTCGTTTTACCACATGCGCTTCTCAGGAATCTCATACCTACGGCATTTATTTTTCTTTCGTGCTTTTTTTGACATACTCATGTCTTACTTCCATACAGTACTGACGGGACAAACACGCCATTATAGATTGCTCGTTTCGCAGCCAAGTTTTACGCGGCCTACCAGACCCGGCCTTTCCCCTAACCTCACCCATATATATTTGTTTCGTTAATCTTGCGTTGTTCATTCTCTCAATGTGACCAAATCAACGTAATGTACAACTTTTATATCTATCCATCATCGTCTTTTCCTCGCCATACTCCGTCATTATGTATTCATTTTTTATCTTATCTTATTTATTTTTCTTTCGTGCTTTTTTTGACATACCCATGTCTCGTTTCGCAGCTAAGCTCATGCTTTCCTTTCTCATTATTGTTCACATAGATCCAATCACTTTCCTTCCAGCATTGACCCTTCGTCCAATATCGCCCTCCATTGTACCATCTACAGTAAACATTCTACCTAGATATACAAGCTCGTCCACTTGCTCCACAATTTCATATTGCAAAGTAAATACTCTACTCTCCTTTCCACCTTCCCGATTGAACACCACAATCTTAGTTTTGTTCACTGCCGTTTTTCAACACCCCTACCCTTTTCTCTAATTCATTTATCCCAATATCCTTCACAGTTCCATTCACCATTCCTTCTACATTTTCCTTATTTAACCCTTCAGTCTTACTTTCCTCACTACTGTACAGCTTTCCGAAATATTCTTGCCAGCATTTCCTCACTTCACAATGGTCCCATACAATTTTGACCCATTTCCAGAAGTTTTTTGTTTCCCTCAAAATCATTCTGCATTTCCTCTCCTTCCACGGCCATCACTTCCTCTTTACTTATTCTCACTGCCTCCTTCGCTTCTTTGTTTCTTAATATGTACACCTCATACAATGGCTTTTTCACAGTCTCATTTTTTGCAGCAATCATTGCCTTGTACGCATCTTTTTTCTTACATACCGCTTTTTTACCGACTCATTCCGCCAAGCACTTTTTTTCTTTCTACCTACAGGGTCATTCCACATCAATTCAACCAACAAATAATTATTTTTTCACCCAGTATCTTAGATCTTGACTATACTTGGCACATTTGTTTTACCCATTGAGATAACCAACCATGCCAAATCCTAATTCTCTTGCTGTTTCCATTTTAGAGCCGTTTTAAGTTTTGAATTTTCAGGAATTCTACCGAGCGGATGCCGCGAAATGATGCTAGCCGGAGTTTTGAAAATAATTTATAATTTTTTTATTTACCACTCAATAGTAATGAAAATTTATGGGATTATTCTATGAATAATGAGGATTTTAGAAAAAAATACTTAATATCTATATGTTAAATGGCAAAGGCTAAAAAAATATTTTGTAAAAATTTTTGTAAAGTTTTTGAATAAAAACATGGTTTAGCGTAAAATTCTTTTCATTGGTTAGGGTATATAATAACCCCACTAACTTTTTTTTTAAATAATTCTTATTAAATGGGCTATCATATAAAATAAAGATTTTTATGGGGTTTTAATTCCTTTAATTAATTTTCTAAAGTTGAATTTAATTTTTAAAATTTTATTTTTACGAAGCCGCATGCATGAATAGTAGTAACTGTTTAAGTCAAAATGAGTAAATAACCACTTTTCTATTTAAAACAAACTTGAACTTAAATTATAATAAAATTTAAACTTATTATGGATTTGATTTAATAGTCTATTTTAATAAATAATCCATGTATAGAAAAGTAAACTATTCACAGTCAAGTCAAAGGTCAAAACATGAATGGTAAACACTAGTAGTAAAACAGTGCACTAAATCCTTAATTCAGGAGCCGCCTCCTTGCAAGTAGCAACAGGCTGTTTTCATGTCATAACAGGCAGCTCCACAATCACCTAGCTATCTTAGCCATTCTTAGTCAGTTTGTTTCTGGTGCTCCTTGAAGCAACATTAGTTCGTTCTTATATGAGATTATTTGTGATTTTTTATAATGTAAATTAATTTTGTGATTGAAAAAGTTGTGCATTATAATTGCTTTCAACTAGGTATGTGATCATGGTTTTATAAACAATTTGATTGTGTTTTTATATTGAGGAGGCAATCTTTTTTTGAATGATAACAATCTTAGATACATCCTACCTTAAACTATGCATTCTGGTGATCTTGCTTGTACTATTTGTTAAGTTGTGTAATAACTATGGAAGTCAAGTGCAGTAATGGGGATGTTGCATCAACAGAATGCCACAAAAATTTGTTTCGCGAAAAATAAAGGATTTGAACAAATTAATTGATTATCTGAAGAAGAAGTTAGTTTAATTAAACTAAGAACTGAAAGAGAAGAAGATGATGGAACAATATGTTTGCACCACAAGTATTGTTTTTTAAAGAAATATGATTTTTTTTTCTAAAACAAAATGCTGCGATCCTTTTAAAAAACATAAAAAGCCTATAACAAAAACTTTGCGAGTCGTGACAATGCAACAAAGCAAATTTTTTATCACTAAAGGATTTAAAATAAAACCAGGAGAGAAGCTTTGTGCACCCTGCCGTAAAGCATTGTTAAAAAGTCAAGATGAAGAAAACAGTGACCATGAACATCCTGAAGATGACGACAATTACCCTCATTTTGATTTGCACTGAATGAGTACAGCAAACCAAACTATGCTAAAGCTAAACTTGAAAATTTGCAGGAAAATGTTAAAAAGAAGTTTGAGTTGGTTTTAGATGTTGAAGTTCCAGTAGATAAAACAAATGTACAAAGGACAGTTGAAGAAAACGCCGCTGATATGGACTTATTGATAAATAATAAAAAGAAAATTTACAATTGACATCCAAGAAAAAACAGATTGAGCTCCTTACTATACCTGCATCTTTAAATTGGTCAAGGCAAAAAATGAAAGATACGTTTCAGGTTTCGGACTATTCAGCACGGCAAGCACAAAAACTTTTTAAAGAAAAGGGCTTCTTAGCAGAATCAGGCCCTAAAAGAGGAAAGACTCTCAAACCTGAAGTAGTTAATTTAGTTACAGAATTTTTCCAAAGTGATGAATAGTACAGAGTTTTGACTGGTATGAAGGATGTTGTGAGCTTAGGTAAAAAACAATATGGAAGAAAAAGGTTGATTTTAGGTAATTTACATGAAATTTATTCGAACTTTAAAAAAGGGCACCCGGATTTAATATCCGGGTTCCCGGTTTTTCTAAATTCTTTTCTCTCTGCCCAAAACGGTGTTTTAGGGCACCCATTCAGTGTGTGTGCGCTATTCACCAAAATGTAATCTTATTGATTCATGGTGCAAGATTAGAAGAAACCTACAAAGATCTAACCAAACTATTGGTGTATGAAAACCCAAGCCGTGAATGTATGTTGAGGCATTGTAACTTTTGCCCACCAAAAGAAAACAAACAGCAAAAATTGAAGAATATATAGAGGACGTATCATCTAAATTGGAAAAACTTGTCCCCCACTCCTACAAAATCCCAATCCAAATATTTCAAAACACTTAAGGAGTCTCGTGATGTAAAAAAAGCTGTAGTATCCATGGACTTTGGTGAAAATTATCCATTTACCATGCAGGATAAAGCCCAAGGATACCACTGAACCTCAGACTCTTGCACCTTGCATCCTATTATAATCAACGTAAACAGTGTAGAAGGCGAAAAATCAGTCATGTCTCTTTGTATAATATCTGATGACATGAAACATGATGTTTGCATGGTCTACAAAACCCAAGAAATTATGACTCAGTTCATCAAAGAAAATTATCCACATGTAACAGAAATCCACTATTTTAGTGATGGCTGTGCAGGCCAGTATAAAAATGAATTTAAATACTGTCTCCAATACAATTGTTTGAGTTTTGCAAAACCAACATTAAAAAAGTTAGTTTTTATTTTATTTCAAACGATGTAAGGTTCGTTCAGACTTGGAAACTCGCTTTGAAGATGTACAAACAGTACCGGGAACTGGAAGTTTTCACAACTTTAAACCAGTAGATAGTGTAGGAAATTTGGAAGCCAGGAGGATCTGTGCTGATGAAAACCCTACAATAACATATAATTTAAAGAACAAACAACCATTATTTGTGAATGAAGAAAATGTAAACCCATCATGCTATGTAGCCTGTAGATATGATAATCTGTGGTACTTTGGATTGATAACTGAAATCAATAAAGATGAAGCTGATGTGACTAAAATTTATGCATCCTGCTGCACCATCACGATCTTTTAATTGGCCTAAGCGAGGGGACATTTACCCTGTTCCCATACCTCATGTACTTGCAATCGTTGATCCGCCTCATACATCGACTGGAAGAACTTACAGGTTTACAGAAAACTATATGAAATTAATTGAAGAAAAAATGTTAAATAACCTTCGATATGGCAATTAAAGCTGAACGTTAAAATACTGGCAATATTAAATTTTCATCAGTCTCTGATTCCTATGTAGTTTGTCTTTAGTTGTAACTAAAATAGATATTTAGAAACAACCATTATTGTTCTTTTGTTGTACAACCCAAGTCAATGAAAAATCATGTCACAAACCAATCAACTGAGTAGAAAAACTAATTCCACAACCCTTCATTTATTTAAGTATTTTTTTCTAAAATCCTCATTATTCATAGAATAAACCCATAAATTTTCATTACTATTGAGTGGTAAATAAAAAAATTATAAATTATTTTCAAACTCCGGCTAGCATCATTTCGCGGCATCCGCTCTCTAGAAATGCCGAATATTCAAAACTTAAAACGGCTCTAAAATGGAAACGGTAAGAGATAGAAAATTAAAATTTGGCATGTTTAGTTATCTCAATGGATAGAACAAGTTTGCCAATTATCATTAAGATCTGAGTTGGTGGGTGAGATGGCCTGGTTGAAATGACATGGAATGACCCTTCAGTGGCTCTTCCACATATCCGCACGGCACAATTGACAACACAGTTTTTCAAGCTTATCCATGCACTTTCAACGTCAGTGTCTTATTTCTTCGTTCCACACTGTTTCATTCATTTAACTCTTCACGTAAGCATCTGCTTATTTCATTCTCCCGCCATTATCCACTAGTTTGTCTACCCTAATTCTGGACGTTCGCACTGCGTTTGCTTTCCTTCTCCAGACCCACTTTTGCCCCGTCCGTTGATATCCCCCACTATCATCACTCTTTCGCTTGGCTTACATACGTTCAACACGTTCTCTACTTCATTCCAGAAGTTCTCACGCTTTTGGTCTCTTTCTCCATTGACCGGTGCATAGCATGCAATTAGAAAAATTCTTCTAAACTCCACTTTCATTCTAACCCATATTACCCGAAGAGATACCAATTCGTATTGTTTAACACATCTTTTCGCTCTTTCACTTACGATCATCCCAACTCCTTTTGCGCCATGCACTTCAGTCTCAACTCCTGACCATAGTGCTAGGCTGCCATCCTCCATCTCCACAGAATCCTTTCCTTTGCGCTTTGTCTCCGATACACACAGAATATCAAGCTGCCTTTTATACATTTAATTCGCAATTTCAAATTCTTTACCATGCATAACTCTAACATTCCACGTACCGACTCGCCATGCAATCCTTATACAGTTGTCAGCAACGGGGGCCTGTCTGTTTCGACTTTGACCGCCCCTTGTAGCCAGGTCGATCCGAGGCAATTGTATTGTTCTCTTGAGTAATACCATAGCGAGCAAGCCGGTTACTGGCCAAATCGTGCCCCGGACAATATAGCATTCCCTACTAACGGTATCGTCCTACTACCGGACAGTCATTTGTCTACTGCCTCGACATGTAAAGAAGTAAGAAGTAGAAATATAGACAGAGTCAAGAAAGATATAACTAATATAGCGTATACTAACTGTATGGATATCTAAATGTACATATATACATATACATTTTTGACGACATACCCTTCAATCACATCGCGTTTCAACCCGATTGTTCCCTACGGGATTCCTGACCCCGCGTCGCTCACCGGACTTGTTATTTATTTGCGACCAAATGCTTCAATTATTTTTAATTTAGCTTTCCGAGTTATAGTTATTTCTTTGTTATTTAATTTAATATTTATTTATCAAATCTGTTTTATTATTGTCGCGAACCGTGACACTTAAACGTATCCATCCTCTAAGTTTCTTTTTTATTCAATTGAAGGGTAACAATAAATAACGATAATGGCCCTTTTAGCTCTCCCGACATTAATAGTTTACCTTTAGGATTAATTAATTACAATTAAGATCAAACATAGTAACAAAGGTAAAAGTTAGAAACTGGCTTTTCAAGTAAAAGTTAGCTTACATTTTGAATTTGCAGTCAAGGAAAAATATACTATAAGAATAAGACAATATGCAATACAATTTTTTCTAACTGTAATAATAAAGCCATATCGACCAATGCTATATTAAATGGACACACTATAAGCGAAATGTTGGGCTAAGTTGTTAGAAATTTATAATGAAAACATTCAGATATATCGCAAATCTGTTCATTAATTCTAATTTAATGACTGCATAAGAAGTAAGAAATAGCTTATAATATATTGTCGTTGCTTTTGTTCAAGACAAGTGGTATTAATGCATGACCACATAACAGAACGAGTAGTAATGCTAAAGTGTAAAAAGACCGAGAAGCTTCAAGTAAGGACTTGAATGGAGGATTTTCGAACAAAATATGCGAAAATACCCAAACATTAGAAAACAAATATTTATCCGATTTCCTCAGATTGTACCTATACTTGGTGACATGGAATTTGCAACACTAAGAAGGGGTAGGAATTTTTTGACCAAACTTGACAGAAACGTTTAACTACTAAAATATCATTCATATGGATTAAGTGGTAATGGCTTATCTGACAGTTTTTTCGAACAATTTTGTCAGGTGTTTATTGTGCGAGATTGTGTTCAGTTCTTTATTGTTTTCGCTTGTGATTGTTTGCTTTGAGGCTGTGATCATGTCTAGAGTGCGCCAACGTGGAAATTACCGCCAATTAAGCGAATTCGACAGAGGTCGTATTGTTGGTTTTGCCCGAAAGTGGTTTTTCGTTCAGAGAAATCTCAAATCGCCTTAACAGGAACCAAACCACCATCATGCGCTGCTGTCAGGCATGGACTGAGGAGAGTGAGGAACATCGCTGAATAGGAACCGGGGCGAAGAAAACAAATGAGGTGCAAGACCGCCATCTTCAACTTATGGCAACAAGAGTCCGATTCTCAAGTACCAGATCAATTGCCGATCAATGTTTACCTAATGAAGGTCATCCTGTAACCCTCCGAACGGTTTACCGCAGAATCAGAACTTTCGGCTTACAATCCTATTGGCCACATCTTTACCACTAACGGCTCCACATCGGTGGTACCGTTTGGAGTGGTGTAGATTGCGACTGTACTGGAAGGCATGTAGGGATTATGGTATGGGGGTGCAATAACTTATGGGAGTAGGTTTCGTTTGGTATTAAACCGAGGTAATATGAACGCCCAACGATATGTGGATGAGGTGGTAGAAGCCCATATTCTTCCATTTCTTCAGCAGTTGAAAGGTCTACTTTTGCAGCAGGATAATAACCGTCCCCATATTGTAAGACGTTCTTTGGACCGATTTGCAGAGGATAATGTTAATCTCTTGCCATTTCCACCCAGATCTCCCGAGCACGTTTTGGACATTTTGGGGAGAAGACTGAGAATCTTGTAGCATCCTCCGTAGACGCCGCAAGCTCTACAGCATGAATTACAGGTTATTTGGGACACCATACCTCAAGAGACCATCTGCTAGAGTCGATGCCACGACGAGTAGTGGAGTAACCAACAGGGGGTGGGGGGCAACCCATTATTAATAAAAATTATGTTTATATTTTGAAGTTTGAACCAATCGCTAACTTTTAGTAGTTAAACGTTTCTGCGAAGTTTAGTAAAAAAAATCCTACCGCTTCTTGGGGTTGCAATTTCCATGTCACAGAGTATACATTCCATTTAAAAATAGAAATATCATGAATAACAACAAACACATGCACGATTCAATTAATTATTTTTGCCTTGGTGAAACGAAGATACAAAAGTAGAAAATGTTAATTATGAAGATATATACTACAGTAATACTGAAGTGATTAACGAGAATCGATAAAAATATTCAATACATTGTGACAAGTATTTGAAAATGCATTAGAAAGAGCACAGAGTGAAAATCAGGAAGCTGATGAAGAGATCGATCGATTCTTTTCCCAACAATCCTCGAAAGAGCAACAGATCGACATTTAAGAACTAAAGGAAAGGCACAGTCCCAAAGACGAATGAATTAACAAAGTGCACTGCATTAAAAATCAATAATTAGCTCTACAAGTAATCTTAGTAGTTCGGCAGGAGTTGGTAAGAGTATAGCTATTAATTGTTTATATCAATTAATAACAAGTTACCTTGACAAATTACAATGGATTCAAGGACGTTTCGTCCAGGATGGTTCGTCCAGGACTGTTCGTCCCTGGACTATTTGTCCATCGGATGGTTGGTCCAGCTGACGATTCATCCAGGGGGTGGTTCGTCCAGCGAAAAGTATTTTTTTAGTAAAAGTATTTTATTTTAATTTTATAAAATACTGAAGTAGTACTTATACACATTTTGAAATATACCTAACCTAACCTACCGGCGAGTAGTAGCCGGGTATGGCAATCCCGAAGTATTACTTTATCTAATGGAAATTGCACATTTATCGCGTAGATAATAAAGTTGAAATATTTTTATATTGAATTTGTTTTTTATTCAAACATTATGTTAGAAAGGATCATATCATTTTTTTAGTTGAACGAACAGTCCTGGACGAATCGTCCGTGGACGAAAAGTCCGGGTAGCATTACAATGACAAACTGTTCTATCGGGAAATCAGCATTTGTTATAAACTGAGTAACATTGCTTACTGCATTTCCACTGCCATTAACACAGTATGGTGGACATACGTCTGAACATCTACCGTACTTGAAAAGTTGTTTCAGTTGAAATTGATTAACATAGGTGCGATAATTATGATGGGTAGTATATTATGCAGTTGTCCCGACATAGTTTAAGGCATCATTAGTATAAATCGGCTTTTTAGCGGAATATCTGTTCTAGTTGGTGGTGATTTACATGAGCTATCACCGTTAGAGGTACAACAGGATATAAAGTATCTAGAAATAATAAATTTGCGGAACTTATGGATGTATATCCATTATGGAGGGAATTTGAATACTACGAATTGACGCAAATAATGGGCCAGAGAAATGAAAAACTGAATGATCTAGCAGCAAGAAAAATGGCAGTAGAACATGTCACGTTATTAAAGCGCAGAGAATTGGCTGAAAAAGAC
Organism: Vesta saturnalis; assembly: GCA_036346205.1. Taxonomy (NCBI): domain Eukaryota; kingdom Metazoa; phylum Arthropoda; class Insecta; order Coleoptera; family Lampyridae; genus Vesta; species Vesta saturnalis. Next base: position 999,005 of record JARFJB010002049.1, read on the forward strand.
GTACCAAATAGTACGATAAGGCTATATTGTGTTTTTAGCTTTTTAATAAATTCCAACACTTTGAAGGAAAAATATAAAACTTTATTAATTGACAATTCTGTTAGATCTCCCTGACAGTAAACACATAGTGAGTACCAATATGTTTGTTCTACGCTACTGTGGTACCTGTGTAATACATCCCTCCTTAATTGAAACTATAATTACTTAAATAAGATGGGGGATGCCTTAAACGTGTTGTGCGTATGATCTGGAAGTTCCACTGACATTATACATCACACTTCCTACCTTCTCCATGATCTTGCCTGGTGCCCAGTAGACTGTATTGTTTTTGTAAATCATAGCATATACAAGACCATTGTCTTGGTAGCATCGTTGCTTGACCCTACGTTTCTTGTTATAGAATAATGCTTGTTCATGTTTATTCCTTGGAGTAGGCCCAAAAGTACTGTTTTCTTGAATCTTCTTCGTCGGTATTAAAAGTTCAAGGGTAGTGCGAACATTACGACCTAATAAGGCTTCAGATGGTGATCTTCCTTCAGGTGCGCTTTTGTTAGGGGTAGTTCGGTAATATATGAGAAATGTTGTTAATGCATCTCCTAAATATTCTTTACTGATCTTCAAGATTTCTCTTTTGCAAGTATCAACAAATGTTTCTATTTGCCCATTGTGTATGATGAAATGGTGCAGTTTTAAAATGTTGAATTCCATTAAGAATGCAATATTCTTCAAATTCATTTGAAATATACTGTACCATTATCAGATACCAGAAATTCAAATAGACCAAATAGGTTTCTAAATTGTTTTATTGCACTTCTAGAAGAAATAGATGTCATTTGAGAAATTTCTGGGCATTTGGAGATGGTGGCTATAAGAAGAAAAAAATGTTCATCATTTATCGGGCCAGCAAAGTCAACATGAGTACCTTTGCATGGTTTACTTGGCTTTTCCCAGGAAGATAAGGAACCTTCATCGGAGACGTGGCTTCTAGTGCGCAGTTCTCACAGTTTCTTAGAAAGTGTTCCATCTCTTTATCTAAACCTGCCCAATAAATATACCTCGTGCAATCTGTTTCATTTTCTTGATTCCTGGATGCCCCTGTGAAGTTCCTTTAGCATTGAAAATTGAAGACTTTTAGGGGTTACAATTCTTTCCATGAAAATAGACAGTCTTCTAACATTGCTAAAGAATTCTTTCTTGTAAAGTATTACTTGACATCTTCTAAAATATTCCTTGAACATTCTGGCCAACCTGTTTTCATGTACTGAGTCGTGTCTTGCTTTATTCTGGATTGTTTTAAATGTAATTGGTAATTTTACCAAAGAAGTTTTTAAAATTTATTTTAAATATTTTTCTAATTATATAGGAGCGATGACATAATCTTCCGGTTTTGACTGCTACTGTTAAAACCGAGACAGGACATCTGCATGGACATAATCTGAAGTTTGAAATCATATGCCATAATGTAAGCCTAACGCTGCAGTCTGTTAGCTGTATACAGGGTGTCCGTTTTTTTAGTGCATGCATGGGGATCTCGCTTATCTTTAGAGGTAAACAGTCCGTTAAATTAGGGCAAAGTTGGGCATTTTTATGTTGAATAATAATGTGAACGAAAATTAGACTTGTTACCTTTTGTTTTTGAATTATTGCAAAAAAATTTAAATTTTGATTTTCGTTTTTATGTTGTGAAGCAAAAACCGTTAAAGCTAGACGTTTTTAACTAAAACATTGTGAAGGCACTTTTTTACAAGGAATCTAAATATGACTTTGTTTTTTCTTATGGGTGCCATTTTGGATTTTTGCATTTTTATATCAAGTTGTTTTTTCTGAATAAAACGATGTATCACATATAATAGTTATGCCGTAAAGATAACAACGTGCAATTGTTTTAACGAAAAATTTGACAGTTCTACCATTATTTTGTCACAACCAAACAAAGTTTCCAAAGAAAATTATTATTATTATTAAAAGAAAAATATTATACACAAAAAGAAAAAATGGTAAAAAAATTACAGCAAGTGTTCAAATTGACCACCCTCCACTTCAAGCCACAACGCCGCTCGCTTTGTTAGTTTTAGCTATTGCTCTTGAGACATTCCTTCTCCTGATGTCATGTCTAAGAGTGTGTAATAATTCTTCCGCGAACTTCATTCAGATCAGCTGGTAACATTTTATTTTTCATTGCCCCCACAAATAGTAATCTAGAGGAGACAGATCGCGCGATCGTGCTAGCCAGTATACGTCACCGTTATTAGCAATAACTCGATTGGGGAACAGATCCGACAAGTATTCCCTAACCCTCCTAGCATTATGCGGCGGCGCCTCGTCTTGCTGAAACCAGATTGCATTTAAACACCGAAGAGCAACATTGTTGTCCATAAAGTTCGTTAAAAACGTCCTTAAGAAATTGAAGTAACGATCGGCATTTCAATTTTCTTCATAGCGTAATGGACCTATTACTGTATAGCCCAAAATAACAACCCACACATTGAGACCAAAGCGTATTTGTGGCTTCTCAACTGACCAGTAATGCTTATTGTGCTGATTAAACATTACTGCATTAGACTTTCATTCATCAGATTATATGACATTATAAAGGAAATTTTGATTGTTCTGTAGCTGATTTATCAGAATCGTGAAAAAAGCTACACCTTGACCACGGTCTCCTGGATGATGCGAAACATGGATTACGTAAGGCTGATACTTACGTTTTTTGAGTGATCTCCAAACGACTTGGTGTGATAAGTCTAGCTGATCTGCAACTTCCCCCGTTGAGACAGAAGGATTGTCTTGTACCTAATGAAAAAATTTAACGAGTATTTAGGTGTTCGTTATAAAGATCATGTGAATTTTCACCGCTTGTAAGATTTCCTGTTCATGTTCATTGGGTCTACCGCCATAATTTTGTCTAGGTTTTTTAAACGAAACATATTCACCCAAATTTCTGTCCATAAATTGAAAAAACCTTAAACTCGGTTGTTGTCGCGAAGAATAATAAATTCGCGGCATATCTCTTTGTTCTTCATTGGGAAAGGGCGTTTTCGCGGTAAGAATAACACAAACGTGAATTACACACAAGAAATGGTGAAACTGTCAAATTTTTCTTCAAAACAATATTTCCAAAGCAAACCTCTCTCAGTTCCAAAATTGCACATTTTGGGGTTAATGTGAGGCAAAACTGTTATGTGTGATACATCATTGTATTCAGAAAAAAAACTTTATAGAAAAATGCAAAACTCCAAAATAAAAAACAAAAGTTTGATGTTGATATCTTTTGCGTTTAAGGTGCCATGGAAATTACGATGACAGATTTAGAGTCCTTGTGAAAAAGTGCCTTCGCAATGTTGAGTTTAAAAATGAGTCGCTTTAAAGGTTTTTGCTCAAAAAAATAAAAACGAAGACCAAAATTTTCATTTTTTTGCAATAATTCAAAAACAAAATATGAGAGCTCTAATTTTCGTTCTGATTATTGTTCTACATAAAAATGCGCAACTTTGCCCTAATTTAAGCGCCTGTCTATCTCTGAAGATAAGCGAGATCCCCATGCAGGCACTCGAAAAACGGACACCCCGTATACAGGAATCCCCTTTTTTGAACCAAAAATAGAAGCGGTATGTGATCACTCTTTAGTATAAAATTTCTGCCAAATATCATTTTATGAAATTTTTTTATCGCAATAAGGTTAGGGTTTCCCTTTCAATTTGCCTGTATTTCTTTTCGGCTTCTGTAAGAATTCTAGATGCGTAGCTTATAGCTTTCATTCTGCCTTCTGGAAATTTGTGTAGAATACAGGCGCCAATTCCGTTCATTGATGCATCAGCTGCTACAGTTAGCTCTAATATTGGATCATGATGACCTAACGGCAAATCTGATTGCAATATTTCTTTTTATTCTAGGAACGATTTATCTTCTACCACTTCCATACACTATTTTTCTTAAGCAAATTATCCAGAGGTTGTCTTAGACAACGCATTTGATGAACATAATAGTTTGTAGCAACTAGAAATGACCTTAATGTCGACATGTCTGAAAGTCTAGGCATATATATTATTGGATGTGTTTTGCTGGATCTGGAGATAATTCATCACTGCTTAAAATGTATCCAAGATACTTAATTTCGTTTGTACAAAAGATACATTTTTCAAATATGTTCTTTTGATGAGTTGCAATAGATTATTTTTATGTTCGCATTCATTATTACCTCCAACAACTATGTCGTACACACTTTGAGCAAACCTGATAAATTCTGTCAAGGAAGAGGATGTATTCATCTCCACAGCGCCGTAGAGTCCAATTGAATAGTCCGCACAAATTCTAATTGCATTGTTCCTTTTTCAAACTATTAATATTGGAGTGGCCCATCCAGAATAATCTATGCGTGAAGTTATTTTTTCGTTTTCGAGTGTTCTTAGCTCTTGCTCAACTTGAGGTAATACGTCATAAGCAACAGGGCGTTTATTACGGAAAATCGGTTGTACTCCTGGTTTAAACAATCATGAAACTACTGTTTTTAAACAACGTCCCATTTTGCTATCAAAAATATCAGGAAATTGAAGTTTTAAATCATTTTCAGAAATCACTGATGTCTGTTCTGACACTTGATTGCAAAATTAATTAACCGGTTCATTCCAAAGTTGAAATTTTTCTATACAATCAATTCCCATTAAGTCAAGGTTTGACTTAATTACAAAACATTTTAACCGTTTTGTATGTTGCCTATTGTAACTGTGCACCAAAATTCCTTGGTAACGTTAAGAGTATCGCCAGATGCGTCCTGCGCTAAATGACTTCTCACTTGAGAAGTCTCTGGTTGTTCAATTAGATTCCAAGTATTTTTTTTTTATGATTGTGGACCTGAACAGGCTAAATTTGGCCTATCGTGCTAAAGCACTCAGGAACACTTAGGAGGATGGATAGAGGGATAAGGAATTGCCAATAGATGCCTATGAACAGCTACCTTAAATTTTCTCATATCATAACTGAGAGGAAAACAGGAACTAGAGAGATTATTCCAGAGTTTAGAAGCCGTGTAGAAAAATGTGGATTGCGCCCGTTTGGTACGACTAGTGGAGATTTGTACTGCATAATGATGATGTGAATGAGCGAACCGAGTGTTTCTCGCAAAGATAGCCCGAGATGGTATCAAATAATATAATACAGCAGCACAATAGCCGTTTTAATAACGATAATGCAAAGAAAGAACTGAAACCATTCTTCTATGCTCAAGGGACTATGTGAGAAGTTAAGGACGGGTCATTTATAAGCCTAATCGCTCTCTTTTGAATACGATCAACGATATCGAGAGCGTATTGGGGAGCACTAACCCAGAGGTGAGAATTATATGCCAGATGAGACCGAATTTGGGCCTTATACAGCAGAAGGAGTTGTCGAGAGGTAAAGTACTGCTTAGATCTGTACAAAAAAAGCCTATTTTACGAACAGCTGTTTTGGTAGCTCACAGAAGATGGTCAACCCATGATAGATTTGAAGATACAGTCATACCCAACAGAGTAATAGAGTCTGAAAACTTAAGAACTGAGCCATTCATACTTACAACAGGAAATGATCGATCTTTTTTGGCGGACACAAGGCAACACTGAGTTTTGTTAGCATTAAATTTAACTAGATGATTCCTTCCCCATTCGAAAATACGTTGAATGTCTTTGTTGATTGAATTTGCCATTTCAGCTTTTTTTTAATAATAATAATATTTGTATTAACGTGGTTCACACCGGATACCACTTTTTTTTTAATTTAGCGACTTCGCAGTACCCCTCCTTATGACCAACCGTAGAACATTTTTGGCATTTGTGCTTTTTGAATGTACCTACAAAATTTTCTAAAATGTAGTTGCCCACGAAACCAAGAGGGATTTTTAGGAATATCTTTATTGTAATTAAAATTCCTTGATTGTTAATTGTTTTTATGTATTTTGCACCAGATTTAATTACTCGCAAACCTCAAATCTAATCAAAAGAATTGGCCGTGTAGTGGTGGCTACGCCGTGTTATTTGAATGAGATAGGATCGGATGAGGGCGGTGCTGCATCATGTGGGACAGGTAACCAATGAAACTACTCCAATTAGAATGAACGAGCTTTGCGCAATGATGGTTCAACCCGTTAATTTACTAAGTTGGGAAAGAACCACCAAGAAAACCCAATTTATTCATAAATAAGTAATTGCACAAGTACATTAATAAATCAAATAACAAAAAACAATGAAATGGTTCAATATATAATAAACACCATTAGATCAGGTTAAAGTGCGTACAAAATTATAAAATCAAGTAACAAGAAAAAAATGAAAAGAAATTGACTAACTACACTGTAACAAACCTTTTAAGTTGTGTTGAAATTTGCAATAATTTAGGCAACTTCGTTATTTTCGTGTCATGTGAATTGCATACTTTAGTGACTGAAAGGCATGCGCTTAGATATTTAAAAGTGGAGCTTGTACGCGCATTTCGTTTGCACATCGAGTTCGTGCGGAGACACCTTTTTTGAGATCGTGGTTGTACGATAATGAAAGCAAGAAGCATCCATATTTGCTCTTGAATATTTTTATCAAAAGTGTCGTATATTTTTACGGTAAGAGCTAATTAAACCTATTTTTCATTGTTTGATATATTTACCCTTTTTTAGGCACTTTTATTTTTCTTTTTTATAACGTTAAGTTTTCCTTTTTACGTAATTTCATTGTACTATTACGTTTACGTTTGTTGCTATGCAGAAAAATTATAAATAAATGGTACATTAACCAGTTTAAATCAACCAAGTTTGGCTGTTTTTTTAAAGGAACTTACTTATTTGGGATCAATGAATATCAAAACCCTCTTATATTTCCATTTCAAGATTAATTGCACAACAAAATTTGAAAGCGTGCATTCGTCAGCATTTTGTTATCAGTAACAGTATACCAGTGACAACCAAAATTTAAAAGTACTACAGGTATTTCATTTCTAATCATTAGTTTTATAAGGTATTTTTAAGTTAATTCAGATTTACTAAATTAGTATTTATATTTTCTAATTTTCAACTTGAGTTAAAGATTATTATAATAAACCTTGTTATTGTTTCCAATTTTACATTTACGGTTTACTTGTTTTCCTTAAAATAAGATGGCGTCCGAGGTATTTTAACATTTATTTTTAAGTTGACGTTACATCTTTTTTTTGTAAAGCGAACATATCTAACCACACACACATTTTCTAATTAAAACAAATCAAATTTTAAGAACATGGTCCGTTAAATCGCCGACTGAGCTGAAGGCACAAAATCTTCTATTTATTATTAGAAGTATAAGTAATATTAGGGGTGAAATTATTAACAACAACCTAAACACCCAACTTTTTATTATGATTACAACACATAAACACAATAAAAAACAAACAGTGTAATCACACCCACAATTGTGTCAGAATAAAAATGTTGGTACATATAAAATATACCAAACAGTTAAACAGGTAAAATAAGGTAACTGCAATGCAGTTTTACTACGCTTAAACAAGAACAAAAAATAAGCAAGGAATAGACTTCCCTATAATTTTATTGTAAAATTCCGTGCAATTTGCTCACACTAACTCAATCGGGTTAAACTGGCAGGGGTAAGGATATAATGTTAAGATTTTGAGACCATTTTTGGCAGCAACTTTATATCAATTCGTAAACTTTTGGCTGCACAGTCTACGAACTAACTTGCAAAAGCTGCTTCTTGAACATGCACGGTGTGTAATCAACACCATTTTTTAATTATGAAGGTATTCTTTTGTTGATGACGAATTAGAAACTTTTTCTAACGCCCTTGAATGGTAACTAATATTATCTAATATAATTAAAGATGACCTATCAAGATTGAGAATTTAATTTTCTTCATGGTAATCTGTAGTTTGTGATTTTGAAGCAAAAGATAAATCCATCTTCATTTCCGGCCTGTAGAACTATGACTCTAAAAACGTAAAATTATTAAGTCCATCGTAACATATTTTAACCAATATCAACCTTTTTCCTTCGTCTATTGGCCTATTCTTAACACCTTGCTTAGAATTATCGTGCTACCTTTTTTATGAGAACCTCTACTAAAAATCCAGGTTTTTCTCTAAGAATACTGGATTTTATAAATTATCAGTTTTGTTTGAAAAGTATTCCCTTTAAGAATCGCACACGACTCAAAGCAATATATGGTTTTTGCTAGTAATCCCCTTTGGCCATTGTCTAATTTAAATGAAAAAAGAAGCTGTGTAGTAAATGCTGCAAACTTGACACACTGAAGTGGGAGATGTCATTGTTTGCCAATTCCATTTTTAATGATGCATCCGTTACGTGTGCAGCTGTAAATAATGTACAATGTAATTATTATTTTGGATAACTTTTATATATTAAATATTAAAACAATATATGTAATTGTATAAAGCATATTCTTGTATTAACAGTTATGTGATTATTAAAATATCACAAGCAATTTTTGGATAACAGGAACTTTTTATTATAAAACATAAAGTGGATATAAAACCATTGTGTATGCAATGTTACTTGTTTAAATATAATTTAAAATATAACTAGCATGTGCAAGATAAATAAATGTGTGGCAATACTTACAGTTTGAGTGCATTTCGTAAATTTTTCTTAACACATGACTTTCAATAATTTTGTGTTTCCTCTTTTTCTTCTTTACTCTTTTTTTTATAGCTGTACTGGTACTAATGCTAATTCCACATTGATCTGCCGTACACTATAAGATTAAGTGATCTTTATAATAAGCAAATTAATTTATCACTGTAAACAAACCTGTATTATTGATTCGATTGGAACAAATATGCCGCGAAATAATTCATAACAAGCTGAGCTTGAGATTTTGAATGTTTCGTAATGCACTGATTCTAACCTATAAAATATACGGATATAAATAACATTTATCGAACATATCGCTTCTGCAACTTACTTTTACGTTTCTGCAATACGACTTCCTAGTAGTTTTGACTTTTTGAGAAAAACTTTTTAAAAATAATTACTAAATCAAACAAATATTGGAAACTAAAACGGACAAAATAACAGCTGTAAATATTATTATTATTACGACAAACGTTTCCGGTTTCCATACCCGGTGCCGTTGTATTAAACACACCGCAGAGTTGTGTTTACATTCCCATCTTTCTCTAACACGTTTCTAAAGTGAAATAGATTTATACACTACAGTTTAATAAATACTGTTTATATGTCATAATCATAGATATAAAAATTTTTAAGAATTGCAACTGTATACTTTTTTAAATACCATTTTGAACGCGTCCTACAAGTACGGCACACCCTTATTAAATAAACGCGGTAATTTTAAATTGGTGTCGGGCTTACGCCAATAATATTCAATGGAAATACGGAAATTCGAATCACATCTAATCAATCAAAAGGTAATATTGCAATTGCAATGAACAAGCAGAATAACAATAATTCCTTGAATTAATTAGTGGTGATGAAAATTCCGTATTTCCGTTGTTTTCAAGTCTTTATATTTTATTGGTCAAAAAATTTTGATTTAAAGCTTAGGTTTCAAAAAATACACTTCTAATATTAAGAAAATGTATTAACATGATTAAAGAAAATAAAGTTTTCATTAATATAAAATTGTTATTTTACTTTTGGATTTATTCGTTCATAACAAAAACTTATAATAATTAACATTAGCGAAGTTGCTTTGGTATGTGTGAATCCTTGCAATATTGCAGGCTCACATTCCATTAATATTAATAGTTCACGGCTACTGTATAGGATGATCATTATACATGTGTTTCCTTAATAATAATAATATTCACTATACACTAGTGTATAATATTCATTATTCACTAGTGAATATTGAATTCATATTTCAATACGATTTTGTACATACAACAAAAAACAGAGCATGCCATAAACAAGTCGCAGCGCTTGTTGCTATGGCAATACCATGACACTTTGTTTTTATTTTTTTGACAATTGCGCTTCGGTTTTTAATTTTAATTTGAAACGTCAAAAGGTTAGTTGTTCTATTTATTATTACTCTAAGTTTTAAGGTATTTCGCAGTATCTCGTTAGAAAAAATGGATTCAGATAGTGAAAATGAGATGTGTACACCTCTAGACATACAAGAAACTGCAAAAATTGTAAGTTTAGATCTATTACCAGAAAAATCCAAACAACCCTATATGTCTGCATATGAATCATTTGTACAATGGAAGACTAACAAAAAAACATAGTCATTTTCAGAATCTGTTTTGTTAGTATATTTACCGAGTTGTTCGCAAAATACAAACCATCAACATTATGTACAAACTGCTCTATTCTTAGAAGTACAATTACTCTAAAAGTACTCTATCAAAAATAAAATGGACACAGCTGAAAAAATCTCAAACTCAATACTACAAACTCCTTCTTGTCAAACATGAACACAATGAGACCATATTATCTACAATTACCAAAATATTAATGTAGATTTAAGTTCGATTCCTATGTTTAACTTAATACACTGTGTAAATACAAGCATTAATGTTAATGTTAACAAATAATTTTTCTTCAATATTTTGTTTCAATATTATTAATTTAATGTTAGTCATTTAAAAATAAAGATATGTAGTACTTGATTGTAGCTAAAATTATTTGGTAGTCGTGGACAAAGTATAGTTTTTTACTTGCATATAATGACTGTTATTGACGCGGATGATGTTTATGACACGAGCTGTGGGCGAGTATCATGAATCATTATACGCTTGTTGAATAATATACTATTATTTACATATTTACTTTCGAACGGATTGGTTCATAACAATAACTAATAATAATTATACCTTAATATAATGAGAAAAATAATTAGAATTTCTTTTTTTTTTATTTAAAATATTTTTGGTGACAGATTTTAAAAAGATTGCCATGTACAAAATCTCGTGTACCCTTTCCAACTAAAACTTGATTGAGACCAGTACAATAATTATAAAGAAGCAGGGTTAGTAATTTATTATGAATTTTGTAACGAATCTCATCAGTGCTGTGATGTGGACACTCTTGATCTAAATTCAATGGTACGTTGCCAAGAACATATACTAATAAAGTGCTAGTACATTATTGTGGTGGCAAATACTAGGAATTGTCTTATAGGCTAAAGTATATGCACTTTTAATAAATAAAAACAATTCTTCAGTACAATAGATAAGACGATAAGTAGCATCATACCATTAATGCTGTCAAAGAATGCTGGTTTGATGTTCTTGCTTGAGAAATCAAATTTCTTTTACAAGTTAAACATTCGCTATTGAATTGTATAACATTTTTGGACACATAACCACTAACAAATCCAATACAAGCTTCATCAATTTTCCGTAATTCAAGTTCAGTGTGGTCTGCCGTTTGTAAATGGCTTCCGATTAACTCTACAGGCAAATTAGATCTTAGTGGAGTTGATCGGCCTATTTCCACAGTTTATGCTTTTTGAGCGCGACGTTTCGGAAGCGGACTCTGCTTCCGTCATCAGGCTTAGTCCTGAGAAGGACTGTTTTCGCACTTGAGTCGAATTCATATGTTATATGTAATTTTTTCCCAAGCACTTGACTACTCTTAGATTCGAACCTGGTACCTTTCACTTACTAGTCTGACACCTTTGCCACTGAGCCACGGAGTAATCCAATATATATATTTTAGAACTTATATATATATATATATATATATATATATATATATATATATATATATATATATATATATTAAACTTTTTCGTGGTTGCGCAGAAGTTTATTGCGCATGTTGCGCAGTAACTTCTTGCGCAGGTGTATTGCGCTTAAGCTCTTCGCGCATTATTGGAATCCATATGGGTTTCATTTCTACACTAGCTTGGCTTATTGGATTTTCTGCTAGTGCGATGTATGTGGCTTCTTTGAGTTTTCGACGAGTTGTGTTCTCGTCCTTTGCCACTATCTGTATGTTATCCCATTGGATGTGGTGGTCTTCGTTCCAGACATGTTCGGCGATTCTTGATCTTTCTATTTCGCCCTTGCGGACGTTGTTCTTGTGTTCCTGTGTTCTCACTTTGAGTGGTGTACTGCTCTCTTATGTATGCTCTGCCGCATTCGCATGGTAGTTATATACACAATTCTTTGGAATTCTGATCTTCATTGTATGGTTTGGTTTTGGTTAGTATTCCTCTGAGCGTTCTGGTCGATTTGAAGGAAGTGCGTATCTTGTATTTGCTGCCTATCCTTCATATTTTGTCTGAGGTACCTTGTATATATGGTATTATTGATGTATATTTAGGTTCTTCTTTTCGGTTACCCTTTCCTTTTAGGTTAGCTGTTAGATCGGGGTAGCCATTTTCTTTAAGTGTTCTAGCGATATTTTCTTTTCTTTGTTCAGGTCCTCTTGTTTTGAGCATATCGTTTTTGCTCTATCGTACAAGCATTTTGCCACACCTAATTTCACGTTTTTGTGGTGATTGAGTTGTAGTGTAGGTACCTCCCGTGTGGGTAGGTTTCCTGTATACACTTGTCGTGAAAGTGTTGTCATTCCTGTGTACAAGTACATCCAGGAATGGCAGGTTTTGTTCATAATCCAATTCCATTGTAAACTTTATGGAGGGTGCGCAGCTATTTAGATGACCTAGGAATTCATCTAGCGTATGCTTACCGTGTTGCCAAACTACGAAAGTATCGGTCACGTATCTAAGCCACATCCTTGGTTTCTCTGTGAATTCGGATATCGCTTGGTCTTCAAAGTCTTCCATATATATATATATATATATATATATATATATATATATATATATATATATATATATATATTGCTCACTATGGGTGATAGTGGGGAACCCATCGCAAACTCTTGTTGATAGAATTTGTCTTCTACCTGGAAATATGTAGTTCTAATGCATATTGTCAGAAGTTCCATTATTGTGTTTACCGAGAGTTGCGTGCGTTCGTCTAACGTTTCATCCTTTTCCAGCTTGTCTCTTATGATAGTTAGTGCCTTATCGGTCGGCACGTTTGTGAATAGGCTTCCAATGTCGAAGCTGACCAGTATTTCTTCGTGGTTGGGTTGGAAGTTTCTGATGGTTTCCACGAAGTGCTGCGTATTCTTGACCGTAGACTCGGTTTTTCCCGTTAAGGGTGTGATGATACCTAGCAGATAGTGTGCTAATGGGTGGCAAGGTGAATTTCTCGAGCTCACAATTGGTCTCAGAGACAGACGAATGTGAAAATTGTTTTCAAAATTTAAAACTGGCGCTAATTCAACCACCAATACTGCAATATCCAGATTTCAATAAAGAATTCATTATTACTATGGACGCTGCTAATTATGCCTGCGGCGCTATTCTCAGTCAACTACATAACAATCAGGATCTTCCGATTGCATATGCATCTCGTGCTTTCACTAAAGGTGAAATTAATAAGTCAACAATTGAGAAAGAACTCGCAGCAGTTCATTGGGCGATTTCGTATTTTCGACCATATGTTTACGGTAACAAATTTACAGTCAGATCTGATCATCGACCCCTTGTTTATCTTTTTTCCATGAAAAACCCCAATTCCAAACTTACTAGAATGAGATTAGATTTAGAAGAATATAATTTTCAAATAGAATACATTAAGGGCAAAGATAATGTAGGAAGTGACGCACTTTCGAGAATTGACATTGCACAATTGAAAGAGACTCAAGCACATGTATACTCCGTTCAGACAAGATCAATAACTGCTAAACAGAATGACTGTATAGACAAAAAGGAACTCAAAGAAACGGAAGATGAATAAAAAAGAGACGAAATTACTACATATAAAATCTACGAAACACTAGAAAATTTTGAAGCTTATAAAATTCCTAAGTTGAATTTTAAAGTTATAAAAAGTGCACTAAATAATACTAATATAAACATTAAGGGATCCCAAATTAAAGTTATTATTAAGTATAATTTCATAGTTACTTAGGAAAGCCCTTACTAGAGCAGGTAATTTCAAGCTTGAAACATTAGCTGGTAACCATGGAATTGATAAAGTAAAGCTCGAGCTTAACAGTGATATTTTCAATTTCGTTAATTTATATGAATTTAAAAGAATTAGTAATTCAATGCTCAAGAACTTGACCATACTTTTGACAAAACCAATTCAAGTTGTAAAAACTGACGAAGAAAAACAAAATCTAATTATCAAATTTCATACAGATCCTCTACTAGGTGGACACTGTGGTAAAACAAGACTTTAGCTAAACTTCGTTCCTATTTTACTGGAAGAAAATGCGTCAAGATGTCGCAAAATTCGTTAAAACTTGTCATAAATGTCAAGTGAATAAACCAGGAAGAAAAATAATTGAACCAGTTTGTATTACAGAAACACCCGTGAATGCCTTTGATTCAGTAATCATTGACACAATCGGGCCATTTGTAAAACAAACTCTGAAATTCTTACGCGGTTACACTTCAGTGTGATTTAACAAAATATCCCATCACTGTTGCTATTCGTAATAAAGAAGCTAAAACCGTGGCACGTGCAATTTTCGAAATTTTCATTTTAATTTACGGTCCTATGAGAGAGTTACGTACCGACATGGGTACCGAATACGTAAATGAAACTTTAACTGAATTGACAAATTTATTAAATATTTCACAAAAAACTTCTACTGCTTATAGGCCACAAACAGTTGGAACAGTGGAAAGAAATCACAGAGTCTTGAATGAGTACCTAAGGATGTATATTAATGATTCGCGATCTGACTGGGATGAGTGGTTGCTTTATTATACTTATTGCTACAATACAACCCCATCCACAGTACATCATTATACCCCTTTCGAACTTGTTTTTGCAAAGATTCCAAATCTACCGAGCGATGTCTCCTCCAATAAGGCTATTTCACCAATCTATAATATAGAAAATTATGCCAAAGAAGTGAAATTTAGATTACAAACCGCATTAGTTAGATCCAGAAAGTATTTGCAACACGCAAAACATAAAACGAAGGAAAACTTTGATACGAAAATCAATCCTAATGTCAATATAAATATAGGAGATTTGGTATTGCTATCTAATGAAGCAAGACAAAAATTGGACCCGATGTATAAAGGGCCATATACAGTAACTAGTTTTGAAGACGTAAACTGTACTTTAAGGGACCAAAATTCAAAATATTTAGTAGTCCATAAAAATAGGCTAAGAAAATATTAAGGATTCAATATAGTTACTTACAGGTATTTCTACTTATTACCTTTTAATTAAAATAACATTATTATTATTAATTATTAGATATATTTAAATTGGATCCAATTAGATAAATATAAATTTAAACTCAAGTTAAAAATGCATAATAATTATTTTGCTTGACTGTGCGATAATTTTTTTTAAAGTAGGTAATGATACTGTTAGATACGAATACCTATCACTACTTAAACGCATATTAAGCATTTATTATTACATGTTTATCAATAGTTTTCATGAATGGTATAAAAAGCAATTTTATATATATATATATATATATATATATATATACATACATATATATATACATACATATAATCATTTATAATTATTCCAGTATATAATTTTAAGTTACTATTATTATTAACCTCATGCAAGATTTTCCATTAATTTTAGTACTTTGTATTATATAGAGTTAAATAGATTAAGGAATGTGTTTGTGAATGCTAGTTCTAAGTTAGCTTAACAAAAAAAAAAAAAAAAAAAAAGGGAGGGAAGTTATATAAGTAATTAATAAGTAAGTAATTAACGTAATTAATAAAAATTAATAAAATCTAATGGGGAAGGTGTTGTGTGCAAATGTGTTAAATGCACACCTCAGCTGTCCTAGTTTAGAATCAATAAATATGAACTAATGTACGTATACACGACACTCAGTTAGTTATTATTAAATAGACAGGGTCATACTTTAATAGCAAAAATCAGTAGTACGTTTAATTTAATACCTCCATTCTTAACCCTTATTAACAACCTTTAACAAATGCTACAAAATTTAATGGTTCAAGCGACATCCCTGCAGATCTAGAATTTCATGCAATACAAAAAAAAATGCTGAACAGCTTGAAAAGTATACAAGCATTTTTGAAAAATTTTTAAATCTCTGATACAGAGCTTAATCCAGACTTTCTTTTTAATATTGCAGCTTCAAATGATGTTGATAATTATTTATTAAATGTTCAAAAAAATGGCACAGATATGAAAGAAGATTTTAATCCAACAATGCGCCATTGACAGCGCGAATTTGAAAGACCAATAAAAATCATGAATTTTTCCGTCGAATCAAACAAGCATAAAGCACGACTCC
Source organism: Vesta saturnalis (assembly GCA_036346205.1). NCBI lineage: Eukaryota > Metazoa > Arthropoda > Insecta > Coleoptera > Lampyridae > Vesta > Vesta saturnalis. Next base: position 1,015,281 of record JARFJB010002049.1, read on the forward strand.
GTGACAAAGTTGATGAAATACGTGTTCAACGAAATTTATTTGGACGATTGCTTGCATTATCAATAGTCATGAACATTGATTTAGAAAAAGTTCTATCTTATCCGATTACACTAACTCCAACGTCTTTGTGCCTTATGGACGGATCTATCCATAAAACGCCAAAATCTGCTTTGGTTGCTATTCTAGAAAAGAAATACACATGCCACATACACCGTCACGCTTCGATATTGTTGTTGATGGATTTCATCTAATACAAAATGCTCCGAAAACATTCGGGAATATTTCAAAACAAATCATGTCAACTTTTTAATTGCTACAAAAGCTTCACGAATTGATTTAGTTTTCGACCAACACTTCTCTCCATCAATTAAAGATTATGAGCGTAATCCACAACATGAAAACAGAAATATAAATTATAATATTACAGGCCCAAAACAGATTAGACCGGTAGATTTCACTAAAGAACTAAAAAATATATCATTGAAAGAGGCTTTAGTAGAATTTTTAATTAGACATTGGATGACAGACGAAATGGTGCCATTCATTGGGAATACAGTAATCAATGTAAATTATAAGCATTGTCATAACCATGTAGTTAAAAACAATTCAGTTATTTCGATTATCAATGATAATTTGTCCTGCATAGATCACGAAAAGGCAGACACAAAATTGTGCATCACATTTGTCAAATCAATGAAAACAATCTGAATATCTTAATTAAATCATCATATACTGATGTGTTAATCGGAAACATGGACCATTTATCTAGTGACTCATTGCACATTTTTACGGAATACGGTGCTGGAAATAAAAAAAGATGTATTGCGATAAGCGAACTTTATACCAAACTTGGGCCATCTTTATCATTAAGTTTACCAGGATTTCATGCACTGATCGGTTGTGACTATAATCCATCATTTTTCAATAAAGGAAAAACGGCGTTTTTCAATTGTTAAGAAAAATTTAGAATATCACGAAGCCTTCAGAAAACTTAGGAGTGCAATTATTGAAAAATTTGTCTGTGAAATGTATGGCAGCAAAGGAGTTACTCTTAACGAAACAAGATACGATAAGTTCATCATCACTTATAAACCAAAAGATGTGGATGAGCCATTTAATAAAAAATATTTAAATCACGATTCATCAAATTTGCCACCGTGTAGGTCGAATTACATGAGCATTTTCTATGTGCACAATATATAGCAAGTGTATGGAGTAATACCTCATATCTTCACAATATATCATATCCTTTCTGTCTAACAGTAGAACTCGTACAAGCCTCTTGCGCTCGCACTCCCATCGAGCGTTATGACTATTATATACTCGTCTGGCAGATACCTGCAACTGCTAGAATATTCTGGCTGTTTACCTATACTTTTTAAACAATTGAAAGAACGTTCCCTCAAAACTTGAGGCTTGTCGGAGCAGGTTATGAATTACTATACTGATGACAACTTTGCTATTGTCTGGCAGGTACTTGCTTGCAACCCTCAAAATAGGTTTTCAATTTTTTTTACACTTAAACATATGTAAATTACAACATATTAAAATTGTAGCCTTGTGGTAGTAGATTAAAAAACAATTTTTGTTGACATTTTCAAAAATTTAAGGGATGATGACGCATCCTCGAAACATCATTTAAAAATTTTCTAGCTTTGTGGGAAACGAGTTAATCGAATGGTTCACAAGCTCTCCCACTATTTATGGTGTAAAAAACGCTTTTTTGATGTTTGATTTAATTATATTCAGAATTCCACCTATAAAAGCATTAATTAGATTACGATCTTAGTGTTGTTATGTAAACTACCTTACGTTTTTTTTTGAGGGAGTTTGCGATTAATAGCACTGGTAATAATCAAATCTGAACTATGACAGACTGTAATCAAAAAACACAATTAGATTATAGAAATGCACATTATTGAATAAAATACCAAAAGTCTCAAAACACTGTTATTTGTGCATGAAAGAGTTGAACAGAAAAACCATTTGGAACAGCTGCACTTTCTTGTAGACTTGCATTACAGCAAGGTAGAATACTTCTCTATCATGATATTGCTCAGGCTGCTACTCAGGTGTAAGATCTGTAAGATATATACTTTCTTATAATAAACATGACTTGGTACATGCTCACAAATACTAACCAGGCAAGCATAGTCCTGGTACAGCATTAGGATATAATTTGTTATTTAGGCTAAGATATTTTGAGAGAAATGTCCCTGACATATTCGGTAATTATTGTCAACCTATACAGGCAGAGCGGCAACGGTATTTCCGATAAGTGAAATCCACAATTGAAATCTTTCTATTTCTTTATTACGGTTTGGAAATCTATGTTTTATAGGATGTGCTTCGGTGCAGCCAAACACAGCACACAACGACCGATCTATATCTACTAAATTATTAGTTTAGCGAAAGCAAATAGAACAAAAATGCAACATGCTGTCTGAGTGATTATTATACCACAGATTGTGTGGATATATACTATACTATTAATTTTAATTTTATTAAATACATAATTAAAAAGTTCACCTTATAATAATTTATGCTATTATGCATTTTCTATAATTTCGAAACTAACTTGTACTTGTTATTTTATAGTAAAATTAATCTTTCGATACTGTTTTGCAACCAATATTGCTACCTACCTTCTATTCTGGGTTTAAACGCAATGACAACGTATCTTTATCTATGACAGTGACTAGTAGTCGAAATTGAAATGCACTAAAATAATGTCTTCCAACAATAACAATTTCTATTTTACAAACATAAACAAAACACAAAATTGATTAGATACACAAACTAATCTCTAAACAGCAAAAATACATTGATGTAAGGTTATGGTAAGGTTATTTATCTATCTTTATGTATGAAGTAAGCAAGGAATACGTTAATACGTACCAAAACTAGACCTGCGCGCACATTACTGTGTAGAATGGCGACACCTATAACTACGACACAAACTAATTTCATTCAATTTTCATGTTCATATTGATTATTGATGGTTAATAAATGAATAATTATACAAAAATTCGAGAAAATCCATCCATATCTGGGACTAAAGGCATCCTTCTTGGAAGAGTGTTTTGCAACAAGGTTACATGTATTGGGATTGTTAAAAACCGAACCAATTAATAAAGTAAATGCCTTGCCGTATCGTATAAAGGTGAAGAAAGTCTTGTCAATAGTGCTTGCAGAGGTGTCGAAATGATTTAATGCAAAACTGGTTCCAACAAACTATAAGCTGTGGTTAGATTTTCATTCAACAGTAATTGGCAACAAGGCAGATCATCAGTGTTAGAACACATGACAAAAGACATAGATCAATCTGTAACACCAATTTCACGAAGTAACATAGTGTTATGAAATTAATTTTATGCAAATAAATTAGAACAAGAAAAAAGAATTTCATTATAAAAATGTGTTACAATTTATTATAACAATAGATTAACTCTTATCTCTAATTTGGAGCGCTTGAATTAATTTTGTCGTTTATCTTCTGTTATGTTCCATCCTCCTAAGTGTTCCTGAGTGCTTTAGCACGATAGGCCTAATTTAGCCTGTTCAGGTCCACAATCATAAAAAAAAAATGTTCATTCTTTATAATGCCTCACATGTTGTCTGCATTGTTGTATATCTATAAGTAGGAGTAGGAGTAAAGTTTTTTTTGATGTTTTGTTCTGCTGTAAATGGTTGAACCGATTCCTTTTTCAACAAAAGTGGTATTAGTTGTAGATCACTCTTTTTCTATAACGATTTACAATATGTCAAATTCAAATTGATCTCTCAAGCTAAATGGTAAAATTTAACAAACAAAATACACGCATGTATCACACAAAATAAAAACACTGAATGCATTTCAATAGCTAAGCTATTATCATCAGCGGTAAATTGGGACGAACTAAAGGAAATTTCTAATATATATATATATATATATATATATATATATATATACAGAGTGAGTCAAGCTCAACCGGACGGAATCTCCTGGGCAAACGGTAAGAAATAATAAAAATGGATTTAAATAGCTTGTTTTAGAACGTTCAATAATACCATTTTCTAACATTTCTGCAATTTCTTTCTTAACTTGTTCCCTTCTTGCGTATGGAATTGGGTAAATTTTGTTATGAAATGGAGTTTCATCCGACACTTTTATATGATGTACATACTTCTTCGCTAAACTAGGTTGATCATCTATTAACACTAAATTATTCTTGATTAAATCTATAACGTTTCCTTTATACTTGATATATTTTACATCTATTTGTTCATCCCTAATTATATTTTCTATTTTCATATACTAGATATGCGGTTTATTTAAATTTATTTCTTTATCTATGGGCTGTATCCAGTCTATTTCCTCTTCTCCCACCATAATTTTCATCTTCTCGGCATCGATTGTCATCTTAAATTGTTTTATCATGTTCATGCCAATAATCATATCAAGTTTTAAATTGCTTGTTATAAACCATTGTGTTAGATATGTCTGTTTCCCTACCTTAGCTTCAGTGTTCAGCATTCTATTTATGGTGCTGATTTTCTTATTTGTTGCCGCTATGACCTCCAATTTGTTTATTTTCATAACTTTTTAAAAAACTCGCTCATTACTATTTTCTGTAATAATCTTTTCTTGAATTAAAGAAATTTCTGACCCTGTGTCAATTAACGTTGTTAAAATAAAATTTTTAATTTTGATATTTATAAATGGTAATTTTAAATTTAATCTATTATCCTGTTTTGTAAATTGGTCCATGTGTAAAAATTCCATTGGGTGTTGATAATTTGTTTTAATATTATGTACGAGGAATCTGTTTATAAAAAATCCGTCTCTTACGTGACGTTATTTGTGGTGTTGTTCTGTGTTTCCGGTACAGTATTTGACACTGTAATGTGGTTATTGTCCACCTGATGGTTCTGCTCATTTATAATATCCTGGTATTGTCGTCGATTTTCTCTTCTCATGTCATCTCTCTGTTGATCCTCTCTGCTATTCTGATTATCTCTGTTGTTATCCCTATTTTGGCCATTAAATCTTCCTTGGTTATTATTAAATCTACTTCTATCATACCCGTTGTAAAATCCTCCCCTTCTTTGTTGTAATTATATTGCTCCCTGCCGTTTCTGTTATTATCCCTGTTATTTCCATAATTATATTCTCTTCTGTTGTTGTTCCTATTATTTCCGTAATTATACTCTCTCCTGTTGTTGTTCGTCTGATGCTGCTCGTACGCATCATACCTACGTAAAAATTGCAGTAGCGATGTTATGTCCCGAATGTACTGGACCCGAATGTATTTTCTGCCATTGTTCTAACTTCCTCGCTAAATATTGCACCATTTCCTGCTCGTTCATAGTTGGTGTAAAATATCTCGCTATTTGATATTTTTTCATGATATAAATCTCACTTGTTCCTTGGTTTTTATCATATATGGCCCTTGAAAATTCTTCCCTAATGACATTTTGTTGTACGTCGCTCCAGTACTGTTTAATAAACAATTCCTTAAACTGCTCATACTCTGTACGTTGTTCATGCACCAGGTTGTACCATAATTCAGCATTTCCCTTCAACATTTTCTAGCTTATTTTCTATAATTGTCCCCCATAATTTCTCATTTTCCTTCTGCATATCCCGGGTTAGCTCTTCCTTTGTCTCCACCATTTTGTTAAATAATGTTTCCTTTTCATTTTCCCACTTACTCATTTGTCGATTTATACTTTCCTCGAGCTTATTGAATTTTTCCTCCATTTTCTCATATGTTTTTCGCATGTCTTCTTTTCCATTTTCCTCTGCTTTCATTATATTATTGTTCATTTGTTGGAACATGGCTATGATTATTTCTGTATCCAAACCTTTATTTTCTTTTATCAGACTCCCTTCTCCTTCCTGTTGTCCTTCTTGACCCTTTTCAATTTTATCCTGGTCCCTTTTGTTTTCCTGGTTAATTTCCTCCTCTTGTGTTGTGTTGGCCCGTAAATCTTACCTGACCTAGTCACTCTACTATCTTCCATACAAAAATTCTAACCTATTTAAATTATGCAACTTTCCTAATCTTAAACTTAATTATCCTAAATATACCACACAAAAAAAAACAACACAACAAAATTCAAATCCGCTAATAATTCCTTTTTTATTTTTATATTTTTATTAATTTTGCCCACTAATTCAGCCTCCACGTTGCTGCGCCAACTTTTTTGTAGCCTTAATAATTATTTATTTAAATTAATAAGTGGGGGGGTAGGGTTCAATTAGAATTTCGTAGGCAAATAAAAATAAAACTTTTAAACTTTTTCATTATTATTAAATTGAAATGTTAACGTGAAAACTTATAATTTTATTTCACACAAGGAAATATTCCTGTGTACAATTTAATAGTTTTTTCCAATTATTTTTGTTTTTTTTAACATGTACCAGACTTCTATGAATTTTGCATCAAGTACGCATGCGTTGCGTCCTTGCTAAATTAAATGTGTAGCTTGTGAAAATTCCAAACAACGATTAGTAAGTACAATTTTACTTTAATCAAAATTAGAATTATTATATTTATGATTACCCTTGTTCATTTCCTCTCCAGATATTGACACACGTCGTCGCACAACAATTATACAGAAATTAAAAAAATATATACATACATACGGGACATCAAAAGTATAATCAATGCAATCTATTGGGTTATGATAATAAAATAAACTCACATGTATTTTCGAAATTTCCATTACATGGTCATCTTAAACTTGTTCCATGTTAACATAGGATGTAAACTTCATTCCATTTAACGATGATGCTGCCTTCCTGTAGAAATTGGTACTGCTTAATTCCCATAAATTGATCCAGCTTCACTAACTTATGGTAAATCTTCTTTGCGGTAAATACGTTACACTTGGGTAATATGCTCATTTTCTTTTATAGTTGCACTTTTATTTTATTTGGATATTTAAATATTTATTAAATTTTCGAATTAATCTTGTGACTTATTCTTTTCTAAACTTTTATAATTGCTAACACTTTTATTTTAGATACCGATTTGAAGTTAAAGTTGTTTTATAACCTCAATTACTTTTGAGAAAAAACATCACATCCAAAATAACAGACGAATTTTATTAAAATAACAAAATTACACATCACCCGATGTTGAACAACATTTCTAAATGAAACAAAACAATAGTGTTGAAAATTATAACCGGTAACCTTAGTTTTTAAAATTTTGTTATATGTTAAATCGATTGTTTCTGAAATCTCAGACTCTACGTTGCTCGCGGTTCACTTCCGATAATGTTAACGAAAATTTTAACTTACATGTTTACAAATGCACTATTCGCACTATGTTAGCCACAAAAAAAAAATAGAAGAGAAGAGAGTGAGAAATCAGGAGCAATTTCTTTTATACTTTCTCATAGCTACCATAACTTTCAATTTTTTCTTTACATTACATACAAAAGATCCTGGCATTCGATTGGTCTAAACAAAAAAATTAATTTAACTGAAACATAAATTATGCTATAACTTTTTTAATTCAATTCGGATTTGATTTTTAAATACATTTTTGAACTCTGGACAAAATTCTGCATAAATAGACACCTCACATGCTATAATTCGCTTCATGAATTTACATTTTAAAAACTTTATACCTAAATTTACTAATGTCTAATAAATATTTTATTTTACAACTAAACTGATGACATTCAGCTTCTACATAAAAAACTGTATAAGAATAGATTTATCTCTACCCATTTTACATAGCTTTAGCAAAATTTCTATTTTAATACCTTAATTTTATGTACTTAACCTAACTTTTCTAAATTTATGTTTAAACTACATATTTAAAATTAATTTCTTTGTACAAATAAGGGAAACCTATTGTTATATGCATTTATAATTTATTCTGAACTTATCTTGCCCTAACTAATCTATAAATTTGTAAACTACTTAATTATTGTACTTAACCTAACTTTATATAATTTAATTTAAACTTGCGTTTTAAACGTTTATACCACTTGTAATGTTTATCTAATATGTTCCTATATATGTCTCTAACATAATCACTGTTTATCTGTACTTTATAATTTCTAATTTTGTATTTTCACACTTTCATATTGTTATCATATTTTGTAAGTTTTTGTACACAAATTGTATTTATATGGTTAATATCACATTGCACATGTAATGTTCAAGTTCTTAGATATGTTTCTAAGGCACTTTAACTTCTTAAGCACTTTTTATACACTTAGTCTAGGATCTATTCACATAACGTCTTCGTACCGTAACCCTTTTTATAGTTCGCAGAGTTTTTATGCATTGTACCAATTACTATATTGCTCCTGATTTCTCACTCTCTTCTCTTCTATTTTTTTTTGTGGCTAACAAGTCATAGTGCGAATAGTGCATTTGTAAACATGTAAGTTAAAATTTTCGTTAACATTATCGGAAGTTAACCGCGAGCAACGTAGAGTCAGATTTCAGAAACAATCGAGTTAACATATAACAAAATTTTAAAAACTAAGGTTACCGGTTATAATTTTCGACACTATTGTTTTGTTTCATTTCGAAATTTTGTTCAACATCGGGCAATTTTTTTATTTTAATAAAATTCGTCTGTTATTTTGGATGTGATGTTTATTTTTTCTCAAAAGTAATTGAGGTTATAAAACAACTTTAACTTCAGATCGGTATCTAAAATAAAAGTGTTAGCAATTATAAAAGTTTAGAAAAGAATAAGTCACAAGATTATTTCGAAAATTTAATAAATATTTAAATATCCAAATATAATAAAAGTGCAACTATAAAAGAAAATGAGCATATTACCCAAGTATTTACCGCAAAGAAGATTTACCACAAGTTAGTGTAGCTGGATCAATTTATGGGAATTAAGCAGTACCAATTTCTACAGGAAGGCAGCATCATCGTTAGATGGAATGAAGTTTACACCCTATGTTAACATGGAACAAGTTGAAGGTGACCATGTAATGGAAATTTCGAAAATACATGTGAGTTTATTTTATTATCATAACCCAATAGATTGCATTGGTTATTCTTTTGATGTCCCGTATGTATGTATACATTTTTGAATTTCTGTATAATTGTTGTGCGGCGACGTGTATCAATATCTGGAAAGAAAATGAACAAGGGTAATTATAAATATAATAATTCTAATTTTGATTAAAGTAAAATTGTACTTACTAATCGTTGTTTGGAATTTTGACAAGCTATACATTTAATTTAGCAAGGACGCAACGCATGCGTACTTGATGCAAAATTCATAGAAGTCTGGTACACGTTAAAAAAAATAATTGGAAAGAACTATTAAATTATACATAGGAATATTTCCTTGTGTGAAATAAAATTATAAGTTTTCACGTTAACATTTCAATTTAATAATAATGAAAAAGTTTAAAAGTTTTATTTTTATTTGCCTACGAAATTCAAATTGAACCCTATCCCCAAGTAAATACTTATTAAATTAAATAAATAATTATATCAGCGAGTAAAGCTTTATTGCTTATTTGGTGAAAGTGAAAGTTATGAAAGTTTAATGAGTTCTGAGTAGCCTAAAGGTCCTTGATCGTCATTATTCACTAGAACTTCTTTGTTTTTGAAAATCTCTAAACTTTCATAACAATCAAGTTCGTGCTCATTACTAACATGTTTGACTAAGGATACCTTATCTGCTACATGATTTTTATCAAACATAAGTAGGGCTACGGCAGACTTGTCCCAAAGTTTGTATTTTATATGAACTAAATGTTCTTTAAAGCGAATTTTGATATGTCGTTTAGTTTGCCCCACATATATTTGTTCACAATTTTTACATTTAATTTTATAAATTCCCGACTATTCTTCTTAACCACTTGATATTTTGGATCGCCTAAAAGAGTTTGCAAACTATTAGCTGAAGTAGTGACTGTTTTCAAATTAATTTTGCAAAAGATTTTAGATAGACCTTTTGTATAAGCAGGATAATTTTACATACTTTGTTTCTATTTGTTCTCTACCGTTACCTATTGTAGTTGTATTCTTAACCCTCATCCTATGTGTTTGTTTCCTAACTATAGTCATAACCACTTCATCTGAAAAGCCATTGTATGCAGCAATTTCTTTAATAGTGCGCAATTCTTTATTATAATTTTGAACTGAAAGAGGCAAATTAAGCAATTTGTGAACCAAGCAGTGAGTTTATGTTATCTACAGCGATTTGAGTCATTGGTTATGAATCTTTTAGCGCTGGTTTCCTTACGATAAATGTCTATATCTAGTTTACTACCATTTCTTGTTACCACAATATCAAGGAACGGGAGACTGTCATCTGTTTCTATCTCCAAGGTAAATTTGATTGTCGGAAATTTAGAATTTAAAGTTTCTACAAAGTTCTCAACACTACAAATTTTAGTATTAAGGATGGCAAACACAGCATCCACGTCTCTAATCCAAATCAAATTTACCCATGAATAGATTGGCCATAAACGGAGATAAGGCTATTGCCTATTGTCGTACCATGTTCTTGCTGTAAAATTGATGGTTAATTTTGAAAAAGGTTTTTTCGTACACAAATCTGTTAATTTAAGAAAGAAAATCTACTTCTGTATGGTTCAAATGGTTTTATTTTAAAACATCTTCTAAATAAACTAAAGTTTGATGTATTGGAACGCTCGGAAACAGTGAACAAACGTCGAATAAGACTAAAATTTTTTCTTGCTTTTTTTATTTTTGTGCGGCACGTGGGTGTATTTGGTTTGTTATAGATTCTGGCACAGTTCAAGTGCTCCAGATTTTTGAAAAAAATTTAATATTTCTTCATTACACCTTTTTTCCTAATGAAAACTATATAAAAATGTTCAGTAATAAGAAAAAATGGGCACGTAATTTTGGACTGTTTTTGGACTAGAAACCCATACAAACATTATTTAAAAAAGACGCCCGTAAATAGCAAAATGATCCCCATAAACTAGAACGTAAACGCAAACCACTAAAAGCAACTGATGTCTTAATTATGGACTACATTCGGACTAAAGAGTTCGCCAATATTAATTTGTAAATTCACCGTACTAAAGGGTAAACAAGAATAAAACAAACCTTCCGTAAAATAGAAAGTAATAAGCCACGAGATAAAACTGAAAACATGTAGTGCCATAATTTAGTTTTACAATGACCATTTCCAAAATGCCCTCTTATTTAGCGTAAAACCGTAAATATGCCCTGCTAAATACGTAGTAATACACCACGGGAAAGAATGATAAAAATTGTTGCCAGTGAAACGAGCAGTCAAATTCGGTGAACGGAAGAGCGCCACCTAATTTTTACATCGGTTATAGATACAAAACCCATTAAATCAGTAGGCTCAAAATAAGAAAACTGCTCAGCTTTAATGTGATTATGTCCTGGTCAAATAAATCAAGTACCACCCTCGAGATGAGCTCGAAGTTGCTTTACATACCCTTACTGCTCTGAAGGCACTGGAGCTTTATTATGAATTACTCTAATCGATAATGTTAAATTGTACCGATCTTACTGGAGCTATGTCTAAGTAATTCACTCAGTTTATAACAAAAATAAAAAAAACATATGCAAACTATCACCACTAAAGATAACAAACTTTAGAGAAAAAAAATACGGCCAACAATTACACAGCTGTTTCAATACGTGAACTTTCGCCAAACTGAAACTAAAAGTACCACATTCGCTTAAAAATTATATTTAAACGAACTCCTTACATTAGCCACGAATCAAGTGTTAGAGAAAATTTGGCTATTTCATAAACCAATAAAATGCAGATCTATTAATTTAAATATATATATATGTATATATATATATATATATATATATATATATATATATATATATATATATATATATATATGCAGGGTGGGGCACCACATACGCCACGGAGTTAAGAGCCTAAACTAGAAACATTATGAAATATGTTTTATGTAGAGGCACGTAAGTCGATAAGAACTACATTTTAAAAATATTTTTAAATATACTGGGTGTTCCAAAAAAAGTAACACATCAAAGCTATGTTTTTTAAATGACACATCCCGTATATAATTACATTTCAAATTTCCCTTTTACAAGTAATGTTTGTTTCTTAAAGGTTACCTATTACGGTAGACGAGATATCTCGGTTTTTCTCGAAATGTAGTACGTAAAAAAAAGAAAAATAACGCTAAAGGAGTAGACACAAAAAAATGTTTTAGAAGAATGAATCCGAAACCCTGAGACTACTATTTGGTATATTTACTCTCATGTAAAAATGCACAGGGTGTTAACAAAAGTGCGGAATCTTACGGACTTCTTATAACGTAAATAACTTGTTTAATTTAAATAGAACACCCTGTATTTTTTTACTCTGTCAGATATTTTAAGTTATCTTTCAAATGGTATCAGGGTTCCCTATACCGAAATTTAGTATTTTTCGCATAATCTATAGATTACTTATTTTCAGTCCGATCTATATCTTGTTGGTTGTAAAGGTGGAGTAGGCTGGGTCTTGTAGTAAAAAATACTTGAAATGTCAAATCTTATGTCTATGTTGTTGATCATTGTCATAAAAATTTCTTTGTTGGTTATTAAGTTTTATATTAGACTATTAGACTAAAATTAATTCAAAATGAATACATATTCTATTCAAGAGAGATTTGATATGATTTTAGTAATAGGTGAGTCTGAAGAAAATTGCCTTTTAGCTTCTCGTCTATATGCATAAAAATATCCGAATAGAAACTGTCCGAAAAGGGAAGCTTTCAAAAATTACCTGAAACATTTCGAAATACTGGAAGTGTCGCTTATCCAAAAACCAATAGATTAAGTTTAGTAGTATGCAACTAAGATATTGAATTTCAAGCAATTAATTCAATTGTGGAAAATCCTCCCACAAGCCAAAGAGAAATTAGTAAAGAAGTAGGAATAAGTAGAAGAAGCGTTTCCAGGATCATTAAAAAATACAAATTTTGTACCTACCGACTTTTTCTTATGGGGTTACATTAACCTAGGGGAAGTTAGCAATAACTTTCCATCCATAGATTTTCGAATGCTCATATTCCTACTGAAATTCATTTTTATTGTTATAGATGAATCTTTCTTTCTCTACTATTTATTCCATTCGATACATTAAACTGTAAAGCATTTCATACAATTAAATAATTGACAGGATACCTTTTGTTTAAAGGGAATAATTTAATTTCAAAGTTCAGCCATAACTTTTATATATATACGCGCGTTCACAGAAAATCGATGAATTCAAAAAGTACATTTTTTTTTCGTAAATTTTTCCAAAGAGATAGTTTAAGCAATAAGGAATACAATATCAAAAAATTGGGAGGGTGTTTTTTGTTTAAAGGGAATAATTCAAAGTTCAGCCATAACTTTTATATACGCGCGTTCACAGAAAATCGGAGATAATTACAAAAGTACATCTTTTTTTTTCGTAAATTTTTCCAAAGAGATAGTTTAAGCAATAAGGAATACAGTATCAAAAAATTGGGAGGGTGTTTTTTGTTTAAAGGGAATAATTCAAAGTTCAGCCATAACTTTTATATACGCGCGTTCACAGAAAATCGGAGATAATTACAAAAGTACATCTTTTTTTTTCGTTAATTTTTCTAAAGAGATAGTTTAAGCTATAAGGAATACAGTATCAAAAAATTGGGAGGGTGTTTTTTGTTTAAAGGGAATAATTCAAAGTTCAGCCATAACTTTTATATACGCGCGTTCACAGAAAATCGAAGATAATTAAAAAAGTACATCTCTTTTTTTCGTTAATTTTTCTAAAGAGATAGTTTAAGCTATAAGGAATACAATATCAAAAAATGGGGAGGGTGTTTTTTGTTTAAAGGGAATAATTCAAAGTTCAGCCATAACTTTTATAATAATAATAATAATAATAATATTTATTGTGTAGCTTATTTCACCAATATTTACACTTGTCAGTATTGTTAAGTATCTAAAATACATAAATGGCACATTTCACTGATTAAAATGAATAACAAAATAGTCGTTTATATTATATAACGGGTTCTTAAGTAACACTGGTTTAATACTGGATTTAAATTGAATAAAAGATAAATTTCTTACATTGGTAGGCAGTGCATTAAAAAACTTAACAGCCCAGAAGTTAGATCAATTTTGTGACTTAGATAATCTTACATAATTACAATGTAAGTTATCTTTGTTCCTAGTATCATAAGAATGTATTTGACTATATGTTTCAAAAGTAGGAATATTATTCTTGACATAACATAAACAAACAAAAACAAATAACGAGTACATGGTCATTACACGAAGTTTAACGAAGGATTGCTTACAGTCGGAAGTCGGTCGGAAGCGTATGGCAGACGATCTACAACACGAATAGCTCTTCTTTGCAAGGCGAAAATTCTTTTTGCGCTCGGGGCGTGTCCCCAAGTAATAATTCCGTATAAAATATGGCAATGACAAAGCGAGAAATACGCAATCCTTAAAATTTCAGCTGAAACAGACGTAGCTAAATTGCGTAATGCAAAGATGTTTTTTGCTAATTTATGCGAGATATGATTTATATGATTGTTCCAAGATAGCCTAGTATCCATTCTGATACCTAAGAATATGCACTCATTACTATAGCTTCCGGAAGCGATGTAGGGTCTTAAGGTAAATACACCATTCTGAGTTTTATCTTTATTTAAAACTAGATCGTTAGAGTTGAACCATGTCTCGGCATGGTTAACTGCAACAGTGCAGTGAGAAATTGCAGTGTCAAAGTCAGAGTTTGAAACGGTAAGAGTAGTATTATCAGCAAAGAAAATTGATAATACATTATTTAATTTATTTAAATAATAAGGCATATCATTTATATATATATATATATATATATAAGAAAGAGTAAGGGCCCCAATATAGATCTCTGAGGAACTCCTTGCTTGAGATTGTTGACTAGAATACGTGTCACCAATCTTAACCGTTTGCATTCTATTAGATACATACGAAGATATCAAGTTGACACTGGTCCTATTTAAACCGTATTTATCTAGTTTTTGTAGCAAGACGTTGTGATTCACTGAATCAAACGCCTTGCTTAAGTCACAAAACGCAGTAACACTAAATTGACCTTCCTCAAAACATTTAATTACATTATTTGTAAATTCCGTAAGGGCATTGCTGGTTCCTTTACTCGCTCTAAATCCGAATTGGTTATAGTAAAAAAGACGATTCGTTTCAAAATAGTTTCTAATTCGTTTTTCCAAAACGCGTTCGATTACTTTTGAAAAAATAGGCACTATAGAAATAGGTCTGTAGTTTGACATATTTTCAGTATTACCTTTCTTATAAAGAGGTAGTACCAATGCGACCTTTAAACAATTAGGAAATTGTCCACTTTGAAAACAATTGTTAATTAATGCGGTTAAAGGGCCAATAAGGATGTGAATATTCTTTTTTAATAAGCAAGAATTGAGTTCATACACATCCTTAGCTCTGCTGGACGATAACGACTGCATAGCTTCTCTGACATCATTATAAGTTACTTCAAGTAAACTAAAACTAAGATTAGCAGGAATAACAATATCAAACAAAGATAACGGATCAACTTTTGGGTCTGCCTTTAGGAGTAATATATTTTTAGATACATTTACAAAATGTTGGTTCCACTGATCAGCTGTAAATTTATTGGTCAATGCATCATTATTACACACTTTGTTAGTGTTAATAATATTCCAAATTGCTTTATTTTTATTATTTGAATTTGCTATCACTTTATCGTTAGCGGCGATTTTAGCACGTCGGAGTTCAGCACGGTATACCCTTTTGTAGTTATTATAAGTTAATTTCAAATCTTCACTACTCCAGAAACTGTAAAGTTCGAGTAAATGGAAAAGGTAACTACGCATTGCTTTTAATGTAGGTGTATACCATGCTATATTTGCATCTTTGTTCCTACTCTTAACTTTTTTTAATGGAAAACATTCTTTAAATAACGATAAAATATGATTCATAAAACGTTCAAATTTATCGCTCACAGGTAAGTTATAGTGTACGTAAGAAAAGTTAGCACATTCCAGAGAATTATGGAAGGAAAAACAGCCTTTCTCAGTGATAGGTGTGACAGTTTTTACATTAATCCCTTTATCAACATAATCATTCGGTAATATGAAAGTGAGGATCTGTGCATAATGGTCTGATATAAAATTGGTGACCGTTTTCGTCGTAACTATGTTTTCTACATTGATATTCGTGAAAATATTATCTATGATGGATTTTGAAGTACCTTGCACTCGTGAGTACTCAAAAAACATTTGCCTCAAGCCAAACGATAGTAGTACATTTTAAATATCAATCGAAGTACTTGAACGATCAGCAAAATTGCAGTTAAAGTCCCCACAAATAAACTTTATAATATTTTTACTCTTAAACTTATCTAACAGCTTATCTAATTTGTCCATAAAATATTATGTGCGGCACTAGGCGGTTTATACAAACAAATAACATTTATAATTACATTATTGACAATGATATTCACAGAACAAGCTTCCAACAAACATTGATCAGTACAATCAAGAGGTAATATATTAACGCTAAAATTTATTTTTTCTTTAACCATTATGAGGACCCCGCCTCCTCGATGATATGTGTTTCGACAGAAGCTAGCGCCTACAGTGTACCCTATGAATTTGAATACAGAAATTTCATTACTTAATAACCAGCTCTCAGTAATGCAAATTATATCTGGATGAATACACTCAACGAGAAAGTCATATAAAAGATCGAGTTTATTTTGAATACTTGCAATTTATACACAAAATTGTAATAATACTATTATTGTTACAATTTAAGGATGCTATACTGCTAAGTTTTTATCACTGCGGGTGAAAAACCTATTTAGGTAGGTGCCCTTAGGCCAAATCTGGAGTTCATTGCCTTATCAAAATTATACAGGTCTACTGTAATTTTGAACGATGCATAATGTTGTGGATATCTTGAATCTAATTTCGAACATTGTATTTCTGGGAAATCCCCTTTTAAATATTCTATTAAATCAGTTTCCTTTGTGTAAGTATCTAATCTGGAAACATACACATATTCCTTCTTAGGTACAGCTTTCAGAATGAACGTCGATAAATCCATGTTGCCATTCCCAATAACAGGGGGATTCCTGTTTAAATTTTCTTTTTTTTCTTAGCTACCGTAGACCACGCACTTTGATTTTCGGTGTCAATTTTATTCTCGCTTACTGACGATTCTACATCACTAGATTTTACATGCGTTAAAGAACTCGTGTTGCTATTCTTGATAGGGATCCGATTTTTATTTAATTTAGAAGAATCTTCTGGTTCATTTTTTTGCCTGACTTTGTCCCCGCTTGACTAGTTTGACTCGAAGCGAGCATATTATCACAGTTGGTGCAATTATGAGAGGCAGATACTTTAGCTTCCAGACATGCAATTTTATAGTATAATTCCTGTATAAGAAGGTTTTTACTTTGTAAAATAATTTTTAAAAGTTTTACTTCAGAATTCACACCGTTAGGTTCATTAAATAAATACCATGTTATCTGCATTTAAAATGTCGGTTACATTTTTGTGGTCAACATTTTCGGCACTTACAACAAACAAATAAGTTCTTGTCTTTTGTAATATCACATTTAGAAATCTTACCAGCACAACTGTAGTGATAATATTTATTACACACAACACAATTAACTCTTTTAGAGACTGTTTTACTATTACAAACACCACATATTACAGCGGACGGATTTAACGCGTGTTTCCCGTCAACCGCCATTATTGTATTATACAATTTCATCAAGACACGTTCTATGACTATACCTTCTACATTTTTGACATAAAATTTCATTGTTGTTACCTCCACAGTAAATGCAATTATATACGCGCGTTCACAGAAAATCGGAGATAATTACAAAAGTACATCTTTTTTTTTCGTAAATTTTTCCAAAGAGATAGTTTAAGCAATAAGGAATACAGTATCAAAAATTGGGAGGGTGTTTTTGTTTAAAGGAATAATTCAAAGTTCAGCCATAACTATTATATACGCGTTCACAGAAAATCGAAGATAATTAAAAAAGTACATCTTTTTTTTTTCGTTAATTTTTCTAAAGAGATAGTTTAAGCTATAAGGAATACAATATCAAAAAATGGGGAGGGTGTTTTTTGTTTAAAGGGAATAATTCAAAGTTCAGCCATAACTTTTATATACGCGCGTTCACAGAAAATCGGAGATAATTACAAAAGTACATCTTTTTTTTTCGTAAATTTTTCCAAAGAGATAGTTTAAGCAATAAGGAATACAGTATCAAAAAATTGGGAGGGTGTTTTTTGTTTAAAGGGAATAATTCAAAGTTCAGCCATAACTTTTATATACGCGCGTTCACAGAAAATCGAAGATAATTATAAAAGTACATCTTTTTTTTCGTTAATTTTTCCAAAGAGATAGTTTAAGCTATAAGGAATACAATATCAAAAAATTGGGAGGGTGTTTTTTGGTTAAAGGAAGATGATTTGCAAAATGACGTCCTCATCGTTAGTCCATATAATACGTTCAAATATACATATTTGTTTTTGCAAAAAATTATTTGCGCCATAATCTTCTATCTTACATTGATTGCATTGACGTAGGTTAATATTATTAATTTAGGGCATTGTTAGTGTTGTGTATTTTTTATTTGTTGTATTTTTTTGCCATCTTCTAAATCATTACTAAAGTAAACTGGTGATTATAGTGACAGCATACAATAATAATAAATTGACTCGTGCATTTCCCTAACCAATTTGGAAAAAAGTTACCTATATTATCATTTGCACAGTTCACAAACGTAAGGATTTACAATTTCATCAAGACACGTTCTATGACTATACCTTCTACATTTTTGACATAAAATTTCATTGTTGTTACCTCCACAGTAAATGCAATTATTTTCAAGAGATTCACTGTTAGCAATTATTAAATTTCATATAAGTTCGATATTCTTATGGATCAAAATTGTTTGAAAAGATAATATTTTTCATGATACATTCTGCATATATATACTACACAATTCAATTGATCGTCCTGAACCGGTAATTTTTTGTTAACTATTAACGAAAATGTATTGCAGTATTTTGTTAAATAAGGTCGCAATCTGTTATAAAATTTATCTGTATTTCGTTGAGTATTACCCAGTGGATCCAAAACTTCAAATACGCGTTTATTAACGTCTACAAAAATTAGTAATCATTTTCCAAAATAGGTAAAATTAGTAAATTTTGGGTTTCTTTATTCTTAAAGGTATGACCTTATTTTTTTATTATAAAATCTGTCTCGTACTGTAAAAAAATCTTATAGGTGTGATTTTGAATTATTTTCAAAAATAAGTCGATAATTAGGTTGTTCAACCACATGTCTTGTTTGTTGTTGCGATTATTTAAACATTCATAGGTTGAATAAACGAATGTTTCGTTTTTGTATTTGGCAATAACATAATCTCTATTTAATTTTTTTCACCAAAGGTTCGTTGTTGTTTTTATAAAAATCATTATCATTTACACTATTATTAATTGTTGCCGAGGTTATTTTACTTGATAGTTTAGTAATATTTTCTTCTTTAAGCATTTTGGACAAAATTTGTTTTTTGAAATAAGTATGTTTTTGTTTTTTTCCGGATTGTCATTTTTCTACTTCTTCCTTTACCTTACGCTTTTTATTGGCACAACGACTTTTCTTTATTTCATATTTATATTCCCTATGTTGCGCAACGACATAATTTCGAACTGTTCTTATAAAACGTGAACATTTTTGATGAAGTTTCCCTTGCATTAAATTGTTTTTTACAATATTGAACCAGTTCTCCACAATAGCGTTAGAACTTCTTTTAAAACCGTGAAGCGCAGTCCACAGAGGAAGATATGGTATGTAATGGTTTAATAAATATTTACAAAAATCTTTATTGTAACATATGTTTTCTATAAATGGATCGTCTAGAATATCTTCATTGTTTTGAATTTGAAATAAAATGTTTGCAAAGTGCAAATGAAATTTATTTTTTAAATAAAATGAGTGTTCGTTTCCGACTTCACTTTCTTCGACTTCCACATTTTCTTCAAAATTATTATTAACTGGGTTATCTATTCCTAACTTTAGTAAAGAAAATTTAGAATAATGAAAAATTTTGTTTTCGTGTTTTTGACTTGTTAATATAAAAACATTTGTTAACGTACTTTGAATGTCATTAAAATTGGACATATTAAAAAGCGATGCTAAAATTTCCTTGAGAAAAAGTTGTGCATTTTTGTTCGGAAAATATTTATTAACATCTCTTGCTAATAATTTGATTATATGCGCACAGCACAGTTTTAAAACAATAATGTTATTTAAATTTATATTAATGTCAAAAACTTTTTCAAAAAATATGTCACAATACTTTTGCAGGGTCATACAATTCCAAGTTTCACTGATTGCATTAATAAGAGCTAGACTAAAATCTGTGGTTACTGTTCTAAAAGCAGGCCATCTGTTTAAATTCTTTTTACAGTAGAATTTAAATTCTAACAGCCAGGACCCTATTTTTGACGTATTATGCCTACTAGAAATCATTTCAAAAATGGGCAAAATTGTGGAATGAGAACTTTCGATAACATCGCAATAATATAAAATTCTTTTTGCACCAATGTAAGGTTTTCTTACGACGGATCCTGTCGCGTCATCATACAAGTCTGGTAGTTGTGTAGACCGATTTGAATCGTAATGTAGGAAGTGTAATTGTTCTTTACTAAAAATGAAAACACAAAAAGGAATGGATACAGAGAAAATATAATGTTTATTTTCTGTTTTCATCATAAACATGTCAAGGGAATCATCCTTGTGCCTGTCATTCCTACCTTCGTATTCTTTTTTGATTTTTTTATTCACCTCGATCGATTTAACGTTTTTAAGATTTTTTGTCAAAGATAAATTGGTGATACTAGATTTAATATTATCTTGACGGACCTTTAGAATGGTTGATTTTGCTAACTTTTGGCAAAGAATTTTACGCTCAATACCTTTCACGTGTCTGGTTAACTGCTCTCCGTGACAATAATTAAGTGCAAGTATCTTTAAATTGTTATCCACAAAATCACATTTTAATTTAAATTTTTTGCAATCTTCATGTGCACAGTAACCATAAATTACTATATTATTTTTAAGATAATTTACGGATTTACTGGTAAAAGTGCAAGTATTATTTAATTTTAAAAATTCTTTTGTTAGGACAAAATATACACAATCAAGTAAATCACTATTATTTATACGTTTTGGAAAAATTTCTAGAATTCACTGGTAAAATAATATTACAAATTGTGGAGTTATCAAAATGCTTTTGGATGCCGTGATTTACATCACTTGAAAATCTGTTTGAAATATCAAGAGTTTTATTTAAATTACATGTATCACTTTCGCTATCGTCGATAACATCGGCACAATTAGTTTCATTGCTATCATGATTCATATGTAAATTATCTTGGGATTTCATATCAAAAATACCGTCAATATTTATTGTTTCATTTCTATATGAAACGTCTTCACCCTCATTTACCGGACTATTAGAAATTAGAGATTTTTTTGAGATATATTTACATATTTTTGAATGATTTCGTTTAATATAACTCAAAATGAAATATTTTGAAATTGGATCATCTTTTCCTAAACAAAGTAATGCTGATTGAGATACTATATCATCATTTAATGTCAATCGTCTTATTTGCAATGGAATCAAAGACAATTTAACAAAATAATTACCTAAAATATTGGTTTTATCGGCCATTTCAAAAGCGAGTGGAAAAAATTGTTACACAAACCAAAACTAAACTTGACCAAATCGTAAATGAAAAATATTACAAAATAATTAATAAATTGTTACACAAATAAAAAATAGAAATCGTTTTTTGAAACTGTAGATATTGATATCAAAACGTTACTCGCGTTTTGAAGTTTGAAGTCGAGTTGGACTTCATTCTCTTTAACATACAAGAAAAAAGAAGGAAACTATGGTTAACAAGTTCGCACTAACACACAGTTCAATCAATACTAATAGCAGTAATAACTTTATTTGAAATTCTGACAGAAACAATGAAATCGCAATTTTCCAAAGAAATGTACTCTGTAAGTGCATTGAAGGTCATCCAAAGCATAAACTAATTAGGCGCATTCAATGAATCTTGATCCCTATTGATCAGGGACTTTCTATTGTTAAAACTTTCTATTTTAATTGCCAGCCAATGTATTAGAATGTAAGTAGTGTTAATTTAACATAAGTCAGTTATTAATAATTCTAAATGTATTTATAATTAGCTAGTAATTTCGCATTATCAATACAGATCGATATGTCCAGAAATAATTATTCTAACTTTCTCTTGGTTTACGCGTGGTGAAGTAACAAAAAACACCCTCTCATTAATTGTCAGTGGTGGGAAGATACTTCTATAAAAGCATCTTAAGATAAGGTAAGGTATTAGGCTGGGATAAGTACCTTTTTGAAGATAAGATACCTATTCTAAAAAAATACCTCAGTAAGATACTAAATCCCAATGTAAGGTATCGAAGATACTATCAAGATACTGAAAAATTACATTTTTTAGATTTATATAGGTATTTGAGGATAGTTTCAACATAAATTATCTCTTTGGAAAAATTAACGAAAAAAAAGATGTACTTTTTTAATTATCTTCGATTTTCTGTGAACGCGCGTATATAAAAGTTATGGCTGAACTTTGAAATTAAATTATTCCCTTTAAACAAAAAACACCCTCCCAATTTTTTGATATTGTATTCCTTATTGCTTAAACTATCTCTTTGGAAAAATTTACGAAAAAAAAATGTACTTTTTGAATTATCATCGATTTTCTGTGAACGCGCGTATATAAAAGTTATGACTGAACTTTGAAATTTAATTATTTCCTTAAAAAAAGGTATCCTGTCAATTATTTAATTGTATGAAATGCTTTACAGTTTAATGTATCGAATGGAATAAATAGTAGCGAAAGAAAGATTCATCTACAACAATAAAAATGAATTTCAGTAGGAATATGACCATTCGAAAATCTATGGATGGAAAGTTATTGCTAACTTCCCTAGGTGTTACATTAAAGGAATTGTTTAGTATACCAAACCTACAAATCTAGATGACATGAAAGAAAGAATGAGTTGCTTTTTCAATAGTAACACCTCAAATATTAATGGAAGTTAAAAACGGTTTTTTGAAAAGAGTACAGTTGTGGATCTTATGTAGGGTTTGTTTAAAGTGTGTTGTGTTTATTAGAGCTTATTAAGTTTAATTCTCCTTCTGTTGGGTTTTCGTAACATGTAATTACAAAAATATTATCGGTTTAGTTCCAATTATTTTAGTATTATTTTGAAAAAATGCCTAAAAGCAAATAAAAAATGTGGCCCAAGAAAAAGTGGAACGCCAGTAACCAGATGTAATGCTCAGCCTACTCTACCTTTCCAACAAAAAAGATATAGATCCGTCCGAAAACAAGTAATCTATTGATTATGCGAAAAATACTAAATTTCGGTATAGGGAACCCTAATACCATTTGAAAGATAACGTAAAATGTCTAATAGATTAAAAAAATACAGGGTGTTGTATTTAAATTGAGAAAGTTATTTACGTTAGAAGTCCGTAAGATTCCGCACTTTTTGGAACACCTTCTGCATTTTTACATGAGAGTAAACATACCAAATAGTTGTTTCATGATTTCGGATTCATTCTTTCAAAACATTTTTTTTATTTCTACCCGTTTATCGTTATTTTTCTTTTTTTTCACGGTCTTTTTTTGGAAAACCCAGTATATTTAAAAATATTTTATAACTTACGTACCTTTACATAAAAACATACTTCAGAATTTTTCTAGTTTAAGCTCTTAACTACGTGCCGTAAAAGATACGTATAGGTAATCTTTAAGAAACAAACATTATTTTATCCCACAAATGTTCTATAGGGTTTATATCGGGGATTCTCGCAAACCACTAATATGGTGATACCCGTAGCTTTTAAGAAGTTTCGTACAAATGTGGATTTGGGCTATCATCGACTACTTCACCGACTCACTATTAAAACTTTCGCAATCTGTTATTAAATTCTGATTAAACCTTCCACCAGTCCTTTTCTACATTCTTTTTCTTACATCCACCATGTTAAGGAAAAACCTTGGCTCATCCGTAAATAAGACATTCGATCATTCAGGAATATTTCCATTCGCCATGATTTTCATCGAATTTTCTTCTAGCAGCTTGGGGCAATAATTTAGGAGTTGTGTAGATCTCTTAACTTTTAAATTAATTTCTTTTAGACCTCTACATATCGTCTGTTTCCTCACTCCAACACCACGAATTTGGCGAAGATGTTGCCGAACATTTACCACAGTATTTGATCGATTCTGTAAAATCCGCAATCTCAAGAAGCGGTCGTCTCTTGGACGACCTGTTTGTTCGTATTTGAGGATCGTTCTACGAGTAGTTGCTTCATGTACCCCTATTACACGAGCGGTGTAACGTTTACGGCACCTATCTTCAGGATTTATTTGAGGAATTTATGTAATTTTAGTAAATAAAACTTTTTTTTTAAATTAATTAAAGCCACAACGACAAACGGTCAAATATGGAGGCATACAACAAATTCATTGCTATGGCAACGGCAATTGTTTTTCAAAGGCAATGTGACCCTAGAATGAAATAAAATTTACAGGATAAACGTAAGATTTCAGCAAAAATACTGTAGTTCGGAAAAATTTAGAGATAAATTAATGGAAAAAATAACATAATGTTCGTAAAAGAAGCGTCTTTCATATAGAATGTAAGCACTTTCCATACTGTTGTTTGGTTAACACACAGGGTGAGTCAAAAATTAAGCAAACGCATTGTTCGACATCTTCCACTATCATCCAGGAGGCTTTGTAAAAATTCTACCTTGTTAATTTTTTTTGAAGGGCAATGGAATAACCTATCAACGAATAAAAATTAAATTAAAAATCGGCCCGCTGGTTTGAAAAATATAACACAATAAGTTAGGTCAAAGATCAAATGCGTCACTTGTTTTGGAACTGAGTGTATTAAACTAAATAGCTAGTTTAATAACCGTATCAATGACAAAGAAGCTAATTGTCTGAAAACTTTGCTGGGAGTGTTAGACTTAAAATAAATCCTTCAAGCTCCCTCTAACTCCATGTCCCTCTCCCCCTCCTGCGTGCGCATCATGCTATTTCTCTGCTCACTACAACAAAAATGAGGCATTTTATGATTCCTAATCTATTTATTTTTTCTTCTAAAATATGATCGGAAGGGGGGATTAGTTTGTTACACCCACAATGTTATTACGTCGATTTTATGTCAAAATAACAAAAAAATAGGATTAGAAGGATTATCGAAAAATGTTTTTGATACATTGTAAATTTTCCGAAAAAGGACTTTTGTGAGCTTTCGGTATGTTGAAGAGTACGCGCAACTGGCCCAACTCGCCTCGCCGAAATCAATTTTAAAGTACCATTGTTTTTGTAGGGTGCTGGACAATATTTATTTCTCTGTGCTATTATTTAGATTATTATATGCGCTATAATGAAATTCCTCACTCATGCAATTATCTTACGTTTAATAGCACTAATGTTTTAAAATATAATTCCACAATTTCTTTTATATAATTATTTATTTCTCTACACGTTTCAATCCTACATGTATTATCATCAAGAGAAAACATGAGAGTAAAATAACAAATAAGTGGTTATGGTAACAGATTATTAAGGTAAAACAGCAAACTTGATGAAAATTATAATTTTATATTAAAAATATCTGTTAAAGGTGAGTCTATAAGATCAACCTGTTCGTTCATTAAAGGTACTTTTGGTTATGTTTATAAATTGTGCTTCTAAACCATCTAATTTGCCCGTTTTTTATTACAGAAATGTAAACATGTAATATTGTTTTGTGAACTCATAAGGTGATTATTTACTCTTAAATGTTTGGCATAATTTGATTTGTCTATGTGTTTATATTTGTAACAGGTTTTATTAATATCACCCATTATGCTTCGTTGTATCCAATATCAAAGTCCTTATTTGTCCAATATAAACTGAATTACAGAATGTGCAGTTCAATTTATAAATACCCGACTTCACAATGCCGTTTGTTAACATTTTTCGCGTTAAATAAATATTTAAGAGCATTAGTAGCAGTTTTGAAACCTTACTATTTTACTTATATATTTTCTTTTGATAGTGATACATGTTGTATTGAAACGCGTAAAGAAATAAATATTTATGTAAAAGAAATTGTCGAACTATATTTTTAAAACATTAATGCTATTACATATGGAATTACACGAAGTACGTTTAAAGAAGATAAATTTTATTTTACGTGTGCTTATGGTTTATGCATATTAAAATTTAATAAAAACGAATTCCGATTTTGAATTACGTAATAGGTTCAACCCTCATAGATGGCGGCATGTTGACATTGAAGCCACGAGTATTGATTTTTCCCTCCCACTCTAATATCCTAAAACAGTCGTAAAGAATAACAATTTTAGTCAATAATCATTTCTTTTATTATATCTTTATTACTACTGCAAGTGCATCCACTAAAATGTATGCAGTAGTACTAAATTTTTTGACATAAGTGTTTAATAAATAAAACATCTATGAAAGCCCAAACTATGGTAGAAGGTGTTGAATCTGCCATGGAACAAGACATGGCAGGTGCACAAGATACTATATATTTATGTAACTTTAGAGTATCAGTGGACGGTGAATGGTTATGTCTTAAAGAGCTTCATGATGTTGAATTTAATATGCAAGATTCTTTTCCTCAACCTCTTTCAACCCCATCACCTGAAATTTCTCCGTATCCTTTTGGTAATTTAATATTAATGTAAATGTTTGTTATTAAATATTGTGTTAAATTTATGTTTTATTTGCAGGGCGAGATCCGGTAGTTATAGAGAGAAGCAACTTAGTTAACATCAGTAAACTAGTAGTAAAGGAATTAATAGAGCAGTCTCTTCGATATGGACGGATGCTGGATTCCGATCATATGCCTTTACAACATTTTTTTATTGTATTAGAACATGTTTTGCGTCATGGTTTGCGACCGAAAAAGGTATAACATTTTGTATTACACATTTTACTTCAACTCCACCTTGCGAACCGTAATCAATCGTGAGAAGTGAAAAAATTAATTTAAAATAATTATTCATTCTTTAAAACTTTTAAACGTTGATTCAATATTTAGAAGGTTTGCTACAAAATGACAGAAAACTAACTTTGCTTAATTTTGCATAATTTGTCTATTTCAGCTTTTTATTTTTATGTTTTCTTAACAACTATAAACGTTACTTGTAAAGAGGGCTTTTGATATTAACTATTCCATTAATAAAATCTCATTTGTAGGGTTTGCTGGGTCCAAAAAAAGAATTATGGGACATATTACAAATGGTTGAGAAATTTACTTCTGAAGCACAAGATATCACTGCAAGTGTGCGAGATTTACCAACTGTGCGGTAAGGGGAGATCGTAATTTTGAATAAACAAAATTTTGTTATAATTGTTTGTAGCACACATTTGGGTAGAGCAAGAGCATGGCTAAGATTAGCACTAATGCAGAAAAAGTTAGCTGATTATTTAAAAGTGTTATTAGATCATAGAGATGAAGCATTAGCGGAGTATTTTGAACCTGATGCGTTAATGTTGAGTGACGAAGCCATAATTATCATAGGATTATTGGTTGGCCTAAATGTCATAGACTGCAATTTATGTGTTAAAGTAGGTCATGTTAAATACCAGATTGCATTTAATTAGTAATGAGGATTTACCTACATACCATTGACGTTGAAACTGCACGCTATTTTTTTGTTTGACTTGAAATTTAAAGTTTTTACATTTTCTGCTAAACTTCTGATCTCGTGATTTTTAAGCTTGTAAAGCACAAAATGATTTGCAAACTGATTTTCTGTTATTGGATGTGTTTGATAAAAACTGGAGTATTAGTGTAGGCAACAAAGCCTTTCACCTAAAAATTTTGCAACAACTGTTGGGTGTCAAGAAAAAACGCGGGATAGTGATAATGCTTGTAGAAATTCTCCACGTTACCCCTAATGGGTTTAAAAAGGGAAATTAAAAATATATATCAGAATCTGGTAAATTATATGATTCTAAGAAAAAATGTTTTTACAACTTTTTCTGAAAATGCTTTCCCTCTTAAGTTATTGCCATTTGAAGATTGGAATTTCTACCTTTTGAAAATGTGTTTTTGATTGATTTTTCTTCAATAACTCAAAAACGATTGTGTGTAACGTCTTAATTGAAAGGTAAAGAAAAAAAGAATCGATTTTTATTTTCCTGTCAGTAAGACAAAAAGACAAATTTGTCAGGGCTAATTTTGTAGAGGTTAAAATTGCCCCAATTATAAGGCTTAGCATTAAGTTATGACCAAAAAAATTTTTTTCATAGGGCCAAAAAGGGCTGTCCGAGAGAAGGAGATGCTTGGAAAACGAAAAATCCAATTAGAAGATATTTAAGGATATATTTCTCAATTTGCTCAGAAATTTTGGCTACTTTAGATGCAATACTTTTGACCTAGAGCTAATGCTTTAAAAACGTGAAATTTTCAAAATTGACCCAATTTTTCGAAAATTATGAGAAAAATGTTGCTCTGACTGAAAAACAAGTAATTACCAATCATAGAGCTAATGTTAGTCTGTTACCAATATTGTAGTAGACCAGTGGACTTTTTTCCGAACTTTATCGTTTTTTTTTTGTGCTGCTATACATATACGTGCCCAAGATAAGCATGAACAGCATGGGGATCTTGAAAACGGTAAGAGATACGAAGGCGGTTACATTAGAGAAAAGTTGTATAATTTAGCGCATGTTCACATCTAGTTTGCAAAAGTTTATTATTGGTTACCGTTTCAGAGATTTAAAACAAAATACGATTTTTACGGTTTTTTTTCGTAATTCCTTCATTTATTTTAAAAGCTTTTTATGGCGTTTTTTTATTCGTCGTTTCGTCTCTGAGAAACCATCATCAACTTTATTTTTTTATATCGCCATAACCATTGAGACACCCTGTATTCGATAGTATTTTTTATTACGAATTTAACCATGTATTATGGTTTTGAAGCTGAAAAATTCATATTTTCATTTTTACATTTTTCATATGATATCAGTTATTAGAAGGCTTTGATAAAATAACACTTGTTTAACATTTAACATTTTGTTGAAAACTGTTTAACTTAGTTTTATTGCGTTGAGATCATTGTTGTTATTTGAATTGTACGTATTTTAAGTTGTTTTTATTACCATTACTTCGTGGGTTGTTTTTTGGTTTTGTTTAGTTAATTTATAATTAATAACCATATCTATGGAAAGACGAAATTTTACAAATGAAAAAAAGTTCGATATGTTGACATGCTACATCTTGTCCCACAGAAATTGTGTAGTTACTGAGCTGATGTATTTGGATAAATATGCTGAACGAAGGCAACCTGGTAAATCCATTTTTAGACATTTGGAATTTAATTTAAAAGAAGTTGGTTCATTTACCAAACCTGTTCTATTCCGTCAAAAACAATTGATAATGTTTTACAAGTCATTCTTGAAAACCCTGAAATATCGACAAGACAAATTGAACGTCATACTGGTATAGCTAATTCTACAGCACAATTCATTTTAAATAAGAATAATTTTCATCCATATAAATCTCTAGTTTGTCAGGAGCGGCAACAGGTTTTTGTGAATGGTATACTAGAAAATGTGACGAAAATCTAAATTTTCCTTCTAAAATCATTTGGTCTGATGAAAGCATGATAACCAACAATGGAATTTTCAACCGACAAACATTATTATTATTGGGCAAAACAAATCCTTATTTAAAAAAAGAATCAAGACATCAACATAGATTTGGATTTAATATGTGGATGGGCATTTTGGGACGAAGAATAATAGGACCTTGTATTTACCACAACAATTGAAATGCCGAACGATATCTGAACTTGCTAACGACTGATTTGGAAAATGCATTTGTAAACAACTGTTGGCTCAAGAGGATGGTGCCCCAGTACATAACTCAAGAAATGTACAGGATTATCTCTCATTGCGGTTTACAGGAAAATGGATTGAAATTTACAGTGTAGCTTGGTCACCCCGATTACCCGATTTAAGTCTGTTGGAATTTTTTTCTGTGGGGAGTTTTGAAAATGAAGAGCATTTGTTAGTATCTGTTATTATTTGAACAGTTATTGTAATTATTTAACTTTATTAAATAGGTCTAAAAGATTGGAGTTGTTAAATTTGTACATAAAAAAATATTATCAAATACTAATATTAACCCGAATTTTTCTTAAAAGTAATTCGCAATAAAAAATACTATCGAATACAGGGTGTTTCGTTGCGGCAATATAAAAAAATAAAGTTGATGATGGTTTCTCGGAGATGAAACGTCGAATACAAAAATTGAAAACGCCATCTAATAGAATTCAAAAAGTGCCAATGAAGAAGTAAGTACCTTTAGTTTTTACAAATCTTTTAGAATAAATGAAGGAATTATGAAAAAAGAAAAACTCAAAAATCCCATTTTGTTTTAAATATCGGAAACGATACACATTAATAAACTTTTGCAAACTACATGTAAAGATACCCTAAATTACTTTTCTCTAATTTAACCGCCTTCGTATTTCTTACCGTTTTAAGACACCCATGCTGTTCATTCTTATCTTGGGCACATTGTATAATCAGATATAGCCTAAAATCACTTTTTGTTTCCCTCAAATTTATCCCTATACTTTAAAATATGGAGAATTCCTTATTCATAATAATTACCACACTTAATCATAAAATTCCCTTTAAATTGCTATTTTTTATTATTTTTTATATCTTAAATTTAAAAAAGGTTATGGTTAAAAAACCATAATTTTTCTATTTTTAAAAATCTTTAAACTGCGGCTTACATTAAGATTATTTATATTAATTTTTTATAACTTTTGAGTGTCTTAACATTTTTGTATCTACAAAATACAACATGTGTTTTGCCCCATTTTGCCCCTTTTATTATTGTCATTTTATCTTTAAAAATCTATCAAATATTATATTCTTGATCTGTGACCTCAAAAACCCCCAAAATTTAATTTTCAACAAAATATAACGTAAATTACGTGTTTTGCCCTTTGTATGCCCATTTTGCCCCTCTTCGTAATGTCGTTTTATCTTAAAAAATCTAATAATTATTATATTCTTGATCTGTGACTTCAAAAACACCCAAAGCTTAATTTTCAACAAAATACAACTTAAATTACGTGTTTTGCACTTTGTATGCCGACTTTGCCCCACCAATTATTTATCTTCTTCTTTAAAAAATTATTGTGTCTTAACTTTCGTACATTTGAATAGTACAATTTCATTTTTAGGTTTGATCATTAGGTTACTCCATTTTATCATTAAAACCCTAACTGTAACTTGCCCAAACAAATGTTTAATTTATTAAACATTTATAAAAAAAATTATAGGGATTGTTGTGATTTTTGAAATATCGATATTGAATGGGATTTATAAAGAGAATGGAAAATGGAACTAATAAAAAATTTATAATAAACTGATTGGGCCACAACTTTTTGGAACACACTGTTTGATCAAATATTTTTTTAAAACGTGCTATCTGTGTTGAATAACAATATAACTAGAAGAAAAATAGAAAAAAAAAACGCTGTCTCTATAGTAGAATTTCAAATATTTCTAGTTTTCGACCAAAAGGCTTGTGACTTTCCCAAGCATTCTAAATAATATTATACAGGGTGCCAACGGTGAACAGGGTATTTTTGGAAAAAATGGCACTCAGTTAATTTTTGTGAGAGATTATTTATTCACATAAAAATGTAGTGAAATGTATCCCATTGAAGTTATGTTATGTTTTAAAAATAACTTCTGATAGATTATCACTATCCTCTTCGATTCAATCTTCCAATTTGCCTTTTGAAGTACCCCACACTTTTTCCAATCTTTTCTGGTCTATCAGTTGGGCCCCACGAAGAATTGCATTTTTCAGTGTGTAGAGTTTATTGACATGAACGTGAGATATTAAATAACCCCAGAGGAAGCAGTCGCATATGCTGAGGTTTGGAGAACGTGGAGGTAAAGGCACACTTCCAAAGCTCGAAATGATATGATTGCAAAAGGTACGCAGAAGCAAATATTTGGATATTCTTGCGCTATAGGTTGTTGCTCACTATTGTTGGAAAATTTCGTTTGTTTTTAACCCTCCCCTATGCAACACTTAGGAAAAAGTTTCTAATCAACTGTCAATGCACCCACCATCTTTAAATGACATCCCATTGCGTTTATGGAGCTGCCTGAGATTTGGTATCTGTCCAGTACCAACAGTTATATTTGAACTTCCCCTGAAATGAACATGGGACAGATCTGATGAAAATTAGCAGTATCTATACATTGAACTCTTCGCGTTTTTCATAATCCAAACAAGTGGTCGACCCATCTCAACATCGTTTTTCGGTTGAGGATGGCAGTGTTGCTCCATATTGAAATGACGCCAAAAAAGACGTTGGGTTACTGGCACTGACTCTGATTTTCACGAAACCCTGACACATCCACTGCTCCACTATGTATGAAACGGTGTACCATCACGAGCCCAATGACGTCAACTTCGCCTCCTTTCTAGCTCCGGCTGTTGAATACAATCCCAGCGATAAACTCCCTGTTCCTAATGTTAATCTTGCATTTAGTCATCCTCTTGTTAGGTGAAATCTAAATATGACAATATTAGGCTAAAATTACTTTTATCCACATTGGAGACTTTGTGTATTTCTAAGTTATTTTCAAAGTAAGTTCATGTTGAAAATATACACTACTGTTCAAAATTATCGTACCACTCTCGCTTTGGGGAATATTCTGTTATTATAAGTAATATATAAACAAAAATAATATATAGGGTGACAATTTTTAACTAAGCTTGTATGGGTAACTTTGTTATTATAACAGCTACAGAGTCGGTTAAATTAGCAATATTGGGCAGAATTTCAAGACCAATCAGTATTTAGTAAAAACTAAAAATGAGCTGAATTTTCAAACTCAAATATCTTTGAAACCGTTGCAAATAAAGCTAAAATACAAGAGAAGTAATTGATAGATATTTTTACGAACTTTAAGGTAAGTCTATTTTTCAATTTATTTTGCATTTCATTTTTGAGATATAACACAAAGTTACTTTTTTTAAAATGAAATGCATAGTTTATTTTAGTCCTATTAAATAGCATATTTTTTACTGATCTAAAAATGTATAGCTTACCTTATTTATAACAAGTAGTTTTCTTGTAATTTAATAAAAACTGTAAAGTTAAAATCGAGTATCAGTTTTCAAAAATAGAGCGCCTTGGAATGAAACAAAATAAGACAAATTTGACACTTGCATTTTTATTTATGTTTATTTTAATTAAATTAAAATTTAAATAGTATTCCTTATTTAAAAAAGGTGATTTTCTAAAAAATAAATATGGAGTATTCCTGTGAAGAAAAGAACGATTTTGCTATTATATTTCTAATCGTGATGAAACTGCAGCGTCGGAAATGTATTTACAGAGGTACATGGAACGGAGGCAACCTGCTAAAAGATTATTTCGTAAACTGGAAACTAATTTAAAGCAATACAGGTCTTTCAAAAAACCAAAAGACGCAAAAAACCGAAGTAAATGTTCTGGCTTATAATAATGTCAAACCGACTGCATCTGTATGGGTCGAATGTAATACGTCAAGAGAAGAAGCACGCAATAATCTTGGAACAAAATAACTTCAAAGCTTACCGTCACCACGTTGGAAATACATTGTATCCTGCAGATTTTGAAAGACGATTAAATTACGCTATCTGGTTTATTGAAGAGCATCGAAGTAACAATGACTTTCTAAATCAATTTTGTTTATGGACGAAGCCAGGTTTACCAACAATGGTTTATTTAATAGAAAAAATCACATTTACTGGGCTCAAGAAAATCCTCATTTAACTGTAGAGAGACGAGATCAACATCTTTTCTCAATAAACGTATGGTGCGGTATTTTAGGTACTAAAATGATTGGTCCATATTTTTTTGAACATCATTTAAATGCTGAACGCTACTTAATGTTTTTAAGACATGAATTTGAAAGTATGATGGACAAAGATCCATTAAATTTAATACGCGCTTTTCGTTATTTCCAACAAGATGGAGCTCGTGCTTACAATGCAAATGTTGTTTCAAACTTTTAACAGAAAGATTTAATAACTGGATTGGTGCTCATGGTACTATTCCATGGCCTCCTAGATCTCCAGATTTAACCACTCTGGATTACTTTTTGTGGGGAACAGTTAAAGACAGCGTTTATAAAACTAAACTATTGCAGCAATTAGACCTAATACCTTGTTAAAAGTGCAAAATAATATATTACCAGGATGTTGTATATGTGTTGAAAACCATGGTGGCCATTTTGAAATCTTGTTGTAATTTAGTTGTAATGTAGTACTTAGGTATTTCTTTTGTTTATAAATATTTATGATTGGTTGAAATTTTATAAACTTCAGCATTAATAAAGTTCGTACTCATAAGTTTTTCACAACTGACGATTATTGTGTTATAGATTTATTTTGTTTTATTTCATTCCAAGGTGCTCTATTTTTTAAAACTGATACTCGATTTTAATTTTATAGTTTTTATTAAATTACAAGAAAACTACTTGTTATAAATAAGGTAAATTATACATTTTTGAAATCAGTAAAAAATATGCTATTTAATAGACTAAAATAAACTATACGTTCCACTTAAAAAAAAGTAATTTTGTGTTATATCTCAAAAATGAAATGCAAAATAAATTTAAAAATAGGCTTATTTTAAAGTTCTTCTCTTGTGTTTTAGCTTTATTTGCAACGGTTTCAAAGATATTCGAGTTTGAAAATTCAAACCATTGGGCTGTCACATTCATCTAATTCATTACTAAATAGTTTTGTTTTCTGGATGACATATGGGCATTGCATTAGGTAGCAAAAATTTTATACCTCTCCTTTATTCATTTTAGCAATTGAAAATTAGCATAGACTGAAAAAGTCTCCGGACTTGATGCTTATTTTGAAAATGTTTCACATTATGGTGCTGCTTTCACTACTTTGGTAGACCAACTCTATTGATTTTGATTCACTTGTTTAAATTCCACTGACACATTTTTTTAACTCTGAACATATTCCTTACATTTGAGTTTCCAGAAATCTGGTATGGTTGCCACACTACTTTCCAGACATATTATGCTATTATAGACTTTTATCTGGTAAGTAATGTCTAATATAGTTTTTTTTTAAACATGCAACACTTAATTGTTAGATTACATTTGTTGTGACATAGTACCACTATTCAAATTTATTTTTTACAAATAAAAAGCACAATTTTACATAAAAAGGACAAATAATAATTTTTGTTTAATTTAAGTATATATTTTTACTTTCTTGCCAAACAAAAAAAAATCGAAAAAATAAGTTCCGTTATTTTGATGTTTGGATGTCTTGGCGAGGGGGGGTTTATTAGGGTCAGTTTTTGGATTTTATTAAATATTTCTAAAACAGCTGAATATTTCAAAGATGTAAAAATACCTCATATATTTTTTAGTATTTTGCAAGTAAGTTCTGTAATGCACTAGCATTCACCTAGTTATCATTTATATTACAAATAATTTTATTACTTAAAAGAAAGAACAATTTTTCTTTTTGGAAACTATTTCCCAATGTTCCTTAAGTCGTACTTCAGCACAATCATAATGCTTTCCTTATATATTATTGATGAATTAAGAAAGTAATACCAAAGAGTATGGCCTGTATACTCTGCCGTAAAACAGATCCATTTATGCAACTAAAGTTGCTTAATAATCTTACCTACTTTTAATTAAAATTATAGTACAATTACTATTGAAATGTATAAAGTTTGTATAATTTATATTAAAATACACCATTCAAAAACTGCAATGTATCGTATACAGTGTCCCAAATCGATTAGTATTGCATTGGTAACTTTGTTATTAATAAAGATACAGATTTGGTTAAATGGGCAATGTTGTGCAGTTTTTCATACTGATTCAGATGCTGCTCAGAATACCAAAAATTACGACTACTTTCGAAGATAATAACAAACACTGAAAAATGCGTTTTTTAAATAAGGCGATTATTTCCCTTACTATAAAAGTTATAAAATCTTTTTTAACAAAAATTACTTATTTCTTTAAGACAAGAAAAAAATTATCGCAACTACGCTTTTGTAGATAATGATAGCAACTTTCTTATGTTAAATATTGGATTTTGAAATAGACAAATTGCATTTTTTTCTGCTTTTTTTGGAGTTGTATTTTGAATAAGTATTGTTATCAACTTTTAGTGAAGGTGACAATTAATATTTTCTAAGAAATGCCAATTTTTCTGTTAATGAACAATATATCTTTTGAACCTTCATCAAATGTAACAAAAGCACTCTCCTTGCTGCTCAACAATATCGAGATACAGTTCAACCAAGCAAACAAAAGCCCTGAGAGGGCGTACCTGAGGGAGCTGTTTTTCAACAGGTACATTCCTTACAAAAAGTATTAAGGTGGCAAATTTAAATCAAATGTATGGATTGCTTATTCAAAATTCTGTGAACAAATTTATTTATTTTATGTTAGGTACATCAAATGTTATTGAATTAATTACCAAAAACTTTTAAGTATTTATTGTTTAAGTACAAATAAGATGGTTTTGAAGTTATAACATTTTCTACAAATAATTTACACAATTTTTAGTTTTGTAAACATTTGTAAAATACTTGAAAAAACCATCATTCTGATCATATTTGAATATAAAGTGACTAATAAATTACAATGATCCTTCTACAGAATTTTCTTCCTCTTTATCTGATTAACTTGTATTTACTTAAAATGACAACCTTTCTACAGTTTCATCATAAGTGTAAATAATATAATAGCATTTAAAACATTCACGTAAATGAAGTGTAATGTTATTCACAATAGAAACAAAACACATATGCATAATTAAAATTTAAAATAATGTCCAAGATTTTATGGAAAAATAAGCACATATCGTTTATTATTATTGATTTATAACTTGTAACTACAAAATTAAAAATGGTTTTCTATGGGCTATCAAATTTATCAACTTCCTCCTCACTGCGAAAAATTCCACAACTGCTTTAATGATCCGGGCTTCTTCGACTTACTAGCCATTACGAATATAACCTGAAAAATACGAAATATTGAAAATCAACATGATTTGATATTTTAAAACTTGTCATGCTCTCATGCTCATTTAATTTAAGTGCAGCTACGTATTTCAAAATCGTACACTACTTAAATATTGAAAAATCGATGTAAATCGATTTTTAAAAAAGCATGCTTACTGTTTTAAGGTTATGAACTCTATAATCGTTTTATTATTTAAAGCTTTATACTAAAAGATACATGTGCATAATACATACCGTTTCTCTCACAAATCAGTAAAAAGAGCCTTGAAAAAGAATTTTTATGAAGACTAATCGACAATAAATACTCAAGAAACACGGAAATAACCTGCCAATGCAAAATGCGTATGACAAATGTCAATTGTTTGCGTTTGGGAATGTACGGTCGGAGACTTCTTAATGGTAATTGGACGAACGTTTTACCGCTATAAATTTTTTAATTTAGTTCACATATATTCCGGGGTTTTTGTTTGCTTGGTAGAGCTGTAACTTCGCAGAAAGATGACAACCGGATATTAGAATATTTAATAGATTAGACATAAATATGCAGCAATATGGATATTTAAGAAAACCACCTCATGAAAGAAATGTATGTGAGCATAGGAATGCCGAAAAATTGACACTGACTTGTGTTAATGTTGATCCAAAAAAATTATCATCTGTGTAGAAGAACATTTTACAGGTGGGTTATTAATAAAATGGCAGAAAACGATGGTTTTGTTAATAACATTCTTTGGACTGATGAATCACATTTCACTAATTGCGGTTTATTTAGTCGCCAAGAAAATCCACACGTGATTATACCACAGCAAAACCAAATCTGTTTTGGATTTAGTGTCTTTTGCTGAATATTGGGCAATCGTTTAATTGGACCTATAATTTTTAATGAAACTTTAACCGCAGAACGTTACCTGGAAATGTTGCACACAACAATAGAAGAGATTTTAGATGTATTTCCCTTGGCACAAAATTTGGCAATATGGTATCACCACGATGGTGTGCCTACACACAACTCCAGGCATGTTATTAATTTAAATAATTGTTTTAAATAGCTACTAACACACCTATTAGATGGCTACCCAGATCAGCCGACCTCACACATCTTGATTTTTTTTTTGTGGGGCACTATAAAACATAAATTGTATGGTAGCAATTTCACTTATAATACTGTAAATGAATTACAAGAAGCGTTAAATAATGTTAATCGCCATACATTGTGGAAAGTGACTGCCTGCATTTTAAAACGATGTGATTTGTGTTTGGCAAACAATGGCCATTATTTTGAACATTTGCTGTGATTCAATTAGCTATTTTTAGTTTTAAAATTAGTAATTAGTTCTGTTTGGTTACAATTCATTTGTTTTCATGGCTTACTTTAATTTCAAGCAAGTAATATAAAATATGCCGGAATCTATTATTTCAAGTGTAGACTGTTATATATCATAGAAAGCGTTAAAAGAATGCATTTTATTTGTTTCAAAATCCAATATTTACACAAGAAAGTTGCTATTATCTCTGAGTGTAGTTTTTTTTGAAAACACATCTTGGTTCGTCTTAAAGAAATAAGTAACTTTTGTTAAGAAAAAATTTTCTAACTTTTATATTAAGGGAAATAATCGCTTTTTTTAAAAACCGCATTTTTCAGTTTTTGCCGATTATCTTCGAAAGTACTAGGAATTTTTAATATTTCTAAGTAGCATTTGATACAATATGAAAAACTGTATAACATTGCCCATTTAACCAAATCTGTTGCTATCTTTATTAATAAAAAGGTTATCCATGCAATACTAATCGATTTGGGACAGACTGTATGTAATAAAGATCTAAATTAATGTGTTTTTCTGAGAGGAATGCAAACTGTCTTGTACAAAAATACCTAGTCCACTTATTCATCGCTAATACTTATTTGTTAAGGAAACTTGTTTATCTTTGGTATATATTTTGTTATTATATGTGCATATAGAGACTGTATAATTGAGTAAAAGCTTGTTAAAGTCAACTCATCACATAATTTACTATACTCTGTTCGATCTTATTTTGAGAGAGTGTGGTAGTTCTGTCAAAAGAACAAAAGTCTACTACCGTAACTTTACTTTTGATAATTGTAGATTATATATTTAAAGTGAATCTAATGCAGCGTTGCATCATGTTTTTCACGCTATTTAGACTATGTTTGCACGAAAATTGTTGAATCTCGAGTGACCTGTTTTAAAAAAGTTAATTTTAGACCTTGAACGTCTAGTACCTACATAAAACGGAAATTGTAAATTTTGTACATTGGTCATAAACAAAATAAATGAGATGTTTTGTTAACCAAATCTACGTAAAAACTAGTAAGACTAGCTTGTCTTTTCACTCTTCCAAAATAAAAACAAGTTGAGAATGCTCTTCTAGCATTTCCAGACGGAACAAAATTGCAGT
Source organism: Vesta saturnalis (assembly GCA_036346205.1). Lineage (NCBI taxonomy): Eukaryota > Metazoa > Arthropoda > Insecta > Coleoptera > Lampyridae > Vesta > Vesta saturnalis. The sequence goes on from JARFJB010002049.1 coordinate 1,054,922, forward strand.
GCAAATACAAACTAATATAAACTATATTATATTTTGACCCCCGATTTGACCATGTTTTTGATGAGATACAAAGTTCATAGAAATGGTAACCCCTATTATTTCTTAATCCTTTTTTCAGAATCTGAAGTCAGATTTTCAATATTTCTTAATACAAGTAAGCTGCATACGCACAGACACACAGATTTAACGAATTCAAATATGCAGGAAATCCAAAGTGTGTTTATATGCAAACTTAGTTCTTCGATCGCAAAGTCAATAGGTAACCAGAATATCAATATGTATATGTATTTTAACCTATCTAGGAAATCCAATTTGATAAGTAATCCAATGTGAAGATTTGCGTTCGTGCTATGTCGTTTTTTTGTTGACTGTTATGTATACATGAAAATAAATAACCAGAAATGTATCCCTTTAAGTCGTAGCTAAATGGGACCACAAGATTACTACTTTGGTATCCACGGACAAGACAGACGAAACCCAAATAATTAAATGTTTTTTACCAATATTTTGATGCTAAACAGTGGGGTCTTATTTCAACCATATTATATCACCAGAAGAATCTGAATCCATATCACAATCCGAATCGGATTCTCCTAGTGCTATAATAATAGGAGGGATATTTTGAATTGAAAAATTTCCCATATGTTTCTACCAATCATTTGAAGTAATCTTTTCTGTTGAGAACAAAAATGTTGCCACATTGTAGGAGAACATTTGGAGCCATAATTTTTAAACCCTATCTTTCGTTGGAGGTTTAGAACTTATTCGCCTATTGTAATAATTTTTACAAAAATCCCATGCCATTTCAATACAATGGCAAGGAGACAATTGTGAAACTTTATACGCATACTTAACCAAAATATTATCAATGACATAATTTTTCCCTCTGAACCTAAAAGATTAAATTTTGTTCCAGAGTTGCTTTTTTCTAATTTTGCCTTCAATTTCGACTGTGCATAACCAATCACTCCGGCAGCTGATCTTTTTTACTAGAAAATGAGGGTGGCTTGTCTAACTGCATGGAATGATACGATGCGTTACCCATAACCACCACACAATTTCCGAGTAGTTTGAACAGCTGTTTAATCACCCAATTTTGGAACCGGTCATTTCACATAAAATTTTCTGTCCATTGATTTCAAAATTCTAAATTAATGTTGTTTTACCCCCATCTAAACTGAAATCTGTTTTAACGTGATACAGTTTGACCAATGTTAAATATTCATTTTTCAAATTACATTGCGAAATTAGTCTGTGTAGATCTTTCCAAAAGGTGAAATCCCAAGACTCAGATTTTCCGCGTTTACCACAATATGTCGACTTTAAATTTTGAGGTTTTGCTGTTATGTGTTCGGTAGTTCCCTGTCAAACCTAAAACCAAATCTTCTTGTAATTTTGCCAAATGGAAATACCATTACAGAAAAAAAATATTGTGGCCTACTCTAATATGAAAAAAGATAGAAGAGAGTATGGTCAAAAGTGATTGAAAATCTGCAGAATTAAGAAATCTTTAATTTACAAAATCAGAATTAAGATTTTAAATGACATTTTTGTTTGGTTTCATTAAAATCAGTGGTATAGGGAATCAAACAAAAAGTGCAGATTTTTGAAACGTTTAAATTTAAGTCTTGTCATTCTCTTCGTATTTAAAAGTTTAACCGTTTATTAATTTATAGGAAGAAGATTTAGATTGTCCACAGGGTGTAATAGATTTTTCTTTATATCTTCGTTCTTCACATCAGCTTTCTGGCGATCCAGTTGATGAACAACAGGGCGATGATAATATGACGACCGTTCTAGATCAAAAGAACTACATTGAAGAATTAAACAGACATTTGAAGTAAGTTTTTTTGATTAATTAACTTTTGTATTAATTTTTCTGTTATAGTGCTACTGTAACAAATCTTCAATCAAAGGTTGAATCACTAACCACAACAAACGCACTAATGAAAGAAGATTTGGCAATTGCTAAAAATAGTCTTTTAGCAATTTACGAAGAAAATCTACACTTGCGAAGGGAACTTGGGAAAGAAGAAGTTGGGGACAATGATTTATCAAAAGACATACGATTAAATAAAACTGCACGGGAAGATAATGGAGATGGCCTTACACCTTTTAGTGGAGATGCCTCCGAACTCCAACAACGGCTTGATGAAGAACGAAAATTAAGGCAAGAAGCAGACAGAGAGCTTGAATTACAAGTATTACAGTTATAAATGTTATTTATTTATGTTTAGTAACATTATTCTTTTAGTTATGTATTAAAGCAGAAATGGAAGTTGCGATGAAACTGCTTGAAAAAGACATACACGAAAAACAAGATACAATTATATCATTAAGACGACAATTAGATGATATTAAACTTATTAATTTGGAAATGTACAAAAAGCTGCAGGTAAGTAAGCAATGGAAACACCCCGATGTGAATGAAATAATTTTAAATCTTTTTGTGAAATATAGTTCTAGCACTATTTATAAATTTATGGCACAAGTAGTATTAGTAACCATGTCGATTTGAAGTGCATGATTTAATTAATTACCTGAATTCCTTATTAAGATTATGCTCCAAATTATAGGAATGTGAAATGGAGTTAACTCAGAAAGGAGAAGTGGTGAGTCGTCTACAAGCCAAAGCTGGTCAAATTGGCAAAATCCTCAATAATTTAGAAAAGTATAATCATTTAATTAATGAATCTAATCGTGACAAGAAATCTTTTGAAAAACGACCTTCTTCATTTGACAAAAAATTTACGTCTAGTTCTAAAAATGATATGAAAAGTATAAAAGATCCAGAACTTACTAAAAGTAGTACTAGCGAAAATATTGAAGGTATTAAAACTGATGGCGTTGATACTAAAATTATGAGTATGAGCCATTCTGAAAGTATTGAACAAAATTTTGAAATTGTTGAAGTGGATCAAGCAGAAATAACTTAAAAGACTATTATTGTAATAACTGTTTGTTGTAATACAGATGATTTTATTGCTAAGTTGTTTTTTCAGATTTTTATTAACCGTTATGAAATAGCAGCACATTTCGTTTTATGATCACTTTATTGAATTTATGCATTATTCAATATTTGTTTTTTCTATTAGCATAAATTGAATAAAGAATATTGTTAATTTTTGGTTTATTAGTAAGGTAGTACTGAAAGAGTAGGAACAAATAGGAAGACTGAGGATTGTGTATAAAGTGGCTTATTTCAGGATTGCGAGGGGTCCCTTAAATATAAGACCGAACTGATTTCCAAGCTAGAGGTTAAAACGCAGTCTATGTCAGACACTATCCAAACACTTGAAGAAAAGTAGGTAAATTCTTTTGTTACTCAACTTGGCTTTATACAAAAATTTTATTAGTAATTTTTGATACTAACTAAATTATTTACTTACTAATCTCAAATTACAATTGGATGCTAATCTAATACTACTATTTATGTACGAACCATGTGCTACTTTCTACTAAGATTCCTATAAACCTTGAGTTGAGAAAAATTATTAAATGTTAATTTACACATATTTGACTATATACTGACTGGGTTAGGATTGTGTTACTTGCAACTTCTTGAGATGTATACAATCTAGTTTTGAAGTATGATCATTGACTATTAATAAAGAATAGACCTACTTGTTTACAATTGTATGTGTCCCAACATAACTCCAAACTGCCAGAAGATGGCTGCCCCCATAGTTGACATCTGATTCTGACGATTGTTTTCATTATTATTGCAGTGGTTTTTCAAACGTTTAGATAAGTGCAACGTTATTATGTTGTTTTTTGTATAATTTAAGTCTTATACTGGTGAGACAGTGCATAATTTGGTTTCATTGGTAAGTAAATGTAAGTGGACGTAACATTAATTATTTGCAAAGACCCTCTAGTAAGCAAAAATTCAGGAAAATCATATTTTGTCTGCTTATTAACCTCAAGCGCAAATACTGTCACATTTTATTACAACTTTTTAATAAAAAAATATGATAGCGTTGTTTTTAATTGTTTATTGTTTGGTTACATTGACATTGTTAATAACCATCGTCCTTCCAGAAATGTATGCCTATGTCGCTACCAGAACGCTCCCCTACCTTTTCCCCGTTGCTCTAATGTTATGTTGGAGCCAAACAATTCCATATAAAATCATAAGGAATGGTGGGTCTATTCTTGGTTAATAGTCATTGAGTATGATATACTGAAGGAGTGAGACAATGCTTAGTGTAGATTATCTGATATCATATATTTATTATTGACACTATTTCAAACTAAATATTCATACTCTTATTTTGGATTTTAATAATATTTAAGAGTTAAGTTTTCTGATATGTAATCCTTTGTTTTAAATTTTGACCGCATGGCTGTACTGTAAGACTGCAATATAACTATGGTGCATGGTACATTGATTGATAGCAGGAAGGGTTACGTAAGGTTTTTTTGTGTTGAAAGTATAAGGTAATATCTAATTGGAGATACTTCATTAACAGTGGCGACTACTAAGATGAGACAGGTGAAGTGTGTCACCAATAAAATAGCCTGAAGTTAAACACATCAATTTGTTGAACTTCATGCTATTTTATTGGTGACACACTGCTTGACCTGCCTCATCTTAGCTACCGTATACTTTCAACTTATTCAAAAACCTTTTATTAATAAAATGTGTATAAGATATATGTCTTAATTGTCAAATTTTGAATTTTGTTACTAACTTACATAGCTTATATGCCACTATCAGCTGCCGTCACTCTTTAGTTACTATATTTATTTTAATTTGTTGGGTATACTTGGGTTATTCACCTTAACGGTGCGAATATAAACTGAAGAGGTAACTGTCTATAAACAAAATTACACGTTACCCTTATGTATTTGCAACCAACTTGATGCACCCCACTACATTGAAAAAGAAGCATTGGAAAGCCTCTAAATGAGGGAAGCAATGGGAAGAGAACTTGGAATTTTATCACACCTACAATATGATAGTCATAATAATGCAATTGTGCGCATTTTCTTTTTTGCATTTGTATAAGTAGGTGTTGACTTGCACAAATTTAAATTTATTAGTATGACTCCAAGATGCTCTTGGTCCCAATTAATTGAGCACTATTTAAAAATTAAAATTTATGGTTACTAGTATGTCTTTAACAGACGAAGTAGAGAATACCTTATAATTTGTCTTACCTGTTTATGTGGCATACTATTATACGTTTCTCCATAGTAGTAAAATTCGAAAATTCATGTTTTGAAGCTCAATTTATGAGCATGATTCATACTGTCATTTTTAAATAAAAAAAAAAATCGTAAGGCGCTTTTTTATTGCCCCATATCTGCATATAAGGTCAGAAGCAGTTAGTCTTTATTAAGTGTCATTCACTTTAGTAATTATAACCAAGGAAATCAAAAAATAACATTCTTAAAAATGTTTGTATTGATATGATTCCTTGAAAAATAATTTGATATATGATAAAGAAATTTAAATGGTGATTGCATTGATTACGACTTACTTAATGCAACAAATAGAACAAAATCGTGAACAATATTTATTAGATAAGTTGATCGGCCTAATTCCACAGTTTTTGTTTTTATAGCATGATGTTTAACGGACTCTGCTTCCGTCATCAGGCTTAGTCCTGAGAAGGACTGTCTTTGCACTTGGGTAATTCATGTATTATGATTTTTTCCCAAGCACTTGACTACTGTCAGATTCAAACATGGCACCTTTCACTTGTATGTCTGACTGCTTTATCGCTGAGCCAAGTAATCCAATATATACAGGGTAATTTTTTTAATTGGCCCTTAGACGTTTCTCAACTCATAAAAACGTTAGAGAGCTGAAATTTGGTACACGGCCATAGTTTCTGACGATCAATCTTTCTAAAATATTTTCATTACAATTGGCACTTCCGGTAATGCCGAATTAACTTTATTTTTTTAAATAGAACGATATATTTTAGTTAGCCTGAGTTACGGAGATATAACAACTTTATGGAAAAATTACTACTTGCAAGGATTATTTACAAAAATCATAACTTTTGAACCATTAAGTCTACTGAAATAAATAAAAAACCCATTAATTGCACAAGAATTTCTCTATCGGCCGAGTGGTCGCTAAATTCTATAGCTTTATTAGAAAGGCCTTGATAATATTCATAATTTTACATAAAAATGCTTTTTCATTAGAAACGGATAATGGTTAGCATACTGATCATTTGAAAAAAAATGTTGCCGATGAATGGTTCACAAGTTATGATTTTTCCAATAAACCCTTGCATTTATCATAAAAGTTGTTATATCTCCGTAACCATGGCAACTAAATAAAAATAAGCTAGACACAAAATGTAGCAAATTGAGTAAGGAATCTAATGGCGGTAACAAAATATACGGTTCTATTTAAACAAATAAAGTTAATGGTTACTTCCGGCATAACTGGAAGGGCCATTTTGATGAAAATATTTTAAAAAGATAGATCGTCGGAAACTATGGCCGTGCTCCAAATTTCAGCTCATTACTTTTTGTAACAGTTGAGAAACGTCTAATGGGCCAATTAAAAAATTACCCTGTATGTATGTATGTACAAGTCGCACAACTAAAGATGATATGAAGATCAGATGCGCATTCGTCCCTTTTCAAATATTCTACTCGCGGCAATTAAAGTTCAGTAGCGTCGCAGGTAAATTGTTTCAAGTGTATATTACGTCATTGTACGTATACAAACATAATTATTAACACATTTTCTTAATACTTATGGAAATTTTACATTTCAGTTAATGAAATTAGAATGTTTTTAAACAGATTAGGAATGTATATAAATTATTAAATTAATAAAATAACATAACACTTTAAATGTGATTTTGTACATGTACCAACGATTAATTACGCCGCCCCTGGTAAGTGACTTTAAGCTGTTACACTTGACTGTTGTTCCCGAACGCAATGACGTATCTGCGCGACCCGAATCATCTTTAATTGTGCGACCTGTATGTATGTATGTATGTATGTATGTATGTATGTATGTATATATATATATATATATATATATATATATATATATATATATATATATATATATATATATATATATAACTTTTTCGTGGTTGTGCAGTGGTTTATTGCGCATGTTGCGCCGTAACCTTTTGCGCAGGTGCATTGCGCTTAAACTCTGCGCATTATTGGGATCCAAATGGGTTTCATTTCCACACTAGCTTGACTTATTGGATTTTCTGCTAGTGCAATGCATGTGGCTTTTTTGAGTTTCCCGCAACTTGTATTCTCGTCCTTTGCCACTATCGGTATGTTATTCCATTGAATGCCGTGGTCTTCGTTCCAGACATGTTCAGCGTTTCTTGATCTTTCTGTTTAGCCTTTTCGGATGTTGTTCTTATGTTCCTTAGTTATCACTTTGCCGCATTCGCATGGTAGATCCTATACACAATTCTTGGAATTCTGGTCTTCATTGTGAGGTTTGGTTTTGGTTAGTATTCCCCTGAGCGTTCTTGTTGATTGGAAGGCAGCTACCTATACTTCGTATTTTGGCCTGAGGTACTTTACACAGCGATATTACTGTACTTTTTCTCCGTATTTCAATGTTTTCATATAATAATGCGTACTGAGTTTTCGACCGGTGTAGTCCTTTAATGGTTTAGGTGGCCCCTCTTTTACTAAAAACCTTCTGTCAGCGTTTGGAAAACAAGATCCTGGATCACAGTTTAAGTTAACCACAGGTTCTGTATTTTATTTAGAAGTTCCTGAAGTAGGTTCTTCCAGATTAGTGTCATTATCGGTTACGGTACTTAGGTAACTTAAGTTTGAATCTGCTTCAGCTTAGGACAACTCTTGAGTTGTCAACCTTTTTTTTCTTAGTTTCTAAGTAGTTCAGTAAACTCCCAGTCTGTTTATCAATTTGTGATTGCTTTTCGAGTCTTTTTCTTCTGTACTGAGCACCATATAGCTTTTTGCGTCCATCTGATCTAAAATATACAAAAATTATTCACAAATTATTTTATGTGTAACTGATACTTCATTGTGCACCATTAATACAAAAGTAGGGTTTCAATTGTAAAAAATAGACATTTTACAATAAAACAAGAAAAGTAGCTTTCAAAACTACCATAGTTTTTAAATGTTTATTTAATGCGAAAAATTCAACTAACGACATTTTGAAGTCTGGAATTACAAATTGAACTGCACATTGTGTAATTCTGTTTATATTGGACAAACATTAGATGATACAAATATAAATACACAGACAAATCAAATTATGCCAAATATCTAATAGTAAATAATCCTCCAGAACAATATTCAATTTTTACATTTTTGTAACAAAAAAGACATTAAATCTTTTGGAAGCATTCGAAATTTATAAACATAAACAGAAAGTTTCTTTAAATGAACAAACAGGTTGATTTTATAGACTGACTATTGCCAGTTAGTGAACGTTGTAGCCTGAGACGAAGTCGGGGACTACATTCACTCGAGGGGTTAAAAGATTCCTCAGTCACACAGTGTATATACTATTTTTGTCATTCTGAGATTAAAATGTCTGTTGATAAGCAAAATTAAATAATGAAACAATGACGTACTTTTTTACCGAGAAATCCTGATTTGAAAATGTTAGTGATAATTGTAGTAAAACCAAGGGTTAACATGGACAATATGCACATTTTCTTTTATGAATCTTGACAATCTTAATGTTAGGAAGATGTGAAGAGACTGTGTTGATGAAGAGTTTTATATGCAATTTGATAGCACTACTGTAACCTAGTTGGAGCATAATCCTATATGTGTGAATTAACTTTACTTGTGTTTCTAACTGATGGGAATTATAAAGTATTTTTGGACAAATATTAAACTTAAGCTCATTGTAATGCGTTGTTGTCTTTGCATAATGCAAATCAAATAAAGAAAGTAGTCTTTCGATGCCAATCTCATGTAATTGGAAATCAACCAACTTGAAATTACAATATCGATTTTAAATGCTTAGGTTTAGTTATTGGAATTGTGTATTAATTATAATGTGACAAATTGTATAGGTAAAGATTTACTACATTCGCCTGTAATTTACAACATATCTAAAAAAAAATTTAATGTTGCCTGTGTTATTTAGCATAAACGCTCAAATGTGTGTCAGATTTATAATTATTAAACAATTTCTCTATATTTAAAGAAATTGCTTTTAGTGAGCTGAAATTTGATTTAAAAGTCGTACATAATAAGATATATTTTTCTTACCAAGTAGAGCAGGTATAATATCAATTTCATAAACTCATTTTATAAATTTTGTTACATAATTGTGCTTTTAATGTGAATATTAAAGTAGTGTAATTCTAGACTTAGATGACAGTTAAATAATTAGGGAAGTATTGGCAAACCTTCACTACAGCAGCTGCTATTAGAGATTATATTGGGAATTATTAATAGTTAAGTACATTGTAGAATTGTAAACCATTATTTATAACAATGTTAACCAGAAGTTTTTTTTTGTTAATTAAATATTACTCTTGGCTTTGAATATTGTAAGCAAATTTTACTGTTTTGGCGTTAATGAAATTTTTTAATATAAATAAAAATGTATAAACATGTTAACGTATTTTATTAAGCCCTTTTATTATTTGATCTTTTTTGATTTTTATTGGTAGTGTGTAGTAGGTTTGCCATTATTTTCTTCTAATTTTTGTGTGTGTATAATATTCATTTTGCATGTCTTTTTTTTAATTTGAATCGTTTTTTATTTATGACTTTTTATAAAATCACTAAAAATGAGATACTCGCACATTTAATTTGCATAAACTCGTTTTTTCTAATTACAAGAGATTTAATTTGTTCTATCAAATTTTATTATGTTACTAGTGCAGATATGATTAACTTTTAAGTATAATTGGTTTTACTGTGTTGCCAAGAATATATTTGAAATGAGTGATGCTCTCTCACATAACTTTGAGTGCACTAGTCAATTTCTTTTAGATTTGGAATGATTATGTTATACCAAAATCTGAATTTTTAGAATGACTGACTTATCGTTTGACTAGAAATGATCAGAAAGTTCTGGAATGTACAGTATACTTTTAATACTTTGTTCATATCAGGTGGGTCAATGATAGATTAAGGCAGTTCTATTCCTTGTAGGTTGAGAAGAAAAACTGTGCCATATGATAGACTCTGTAAATGGCACAATTTAATGTAGAGCTTTTTTCGTATGGAAGACTCATTGTTTGAGTGGAATATCAAATGTAAAATCTAATTTAATAACACAGAATCTCTTTTTTTTTGTCATTTATTGCTCATTACTTCTAGGATATTAAAAACTGTCCTTTTTAGAAAGCCTAAATATAATATAAGCATGTGGTAATGTAATGATGACTATTGTATTCACACGACACGTCAAATTTTGGCCAATAAATGTGGCAGATTTTCTGGTTGCACAGCCAACCAAATCGAATGATGTGGCATATTGTACTAGTAATTTTTGCGTAAAATGGGTGTGATAGTACAATAGTATGATGTGTACTCAAAGTTCTGTAGAAAATTTTTGTGATGGTTTATCACTCATGCTTGATACACTTGGAAATTTACGCAAGTGCATTAAGCATTCTTTGAGTACTTATCGAATTATATATGAGTATTTTATATAATTCTCTGATTGAAATTAACTTTGTAGAAATTTAATTCATTATTTCATTTTTTTTTTAATAATTGCAGTCCTGAACAGACTAAGTTTAGCCTACTGTGCTAAACCGGCTATAAACAGCTACCTTAAATTTGTTCATATCATAAGTGAGAGGAAAACAGGAAGTAGGTAGATCATTCCAGTGTTTAGAAGCATTAGAAGAATGTGGACTGCGCCCGTTTGGTACAAGTGGAGATTTGTACTGCATATTGATGATGTGAATGAGCGAACTTAGTATTCCTAGCAAGGTGGCCCAAGATGATATATTAACGAATGTAATTCAGCAGTGTAGTAGCCATTTGCAATACCGATAATACAAAGAAAGGACTGAAATGATTCTTCTGTGCTCATAGGACTGTATGTCAGAAGTTAATGACGGGTCATTTATAAACCTATTTCAATACGATCAACGATATGAAGAGCGTAGAAATTTCATTCATTCTTTTATATTGGAGAGCACCAACCCAGAGGTGAGAATTATATTCCAGATGAGATCGAGTTTGGCCCTTTTATAGCAGAAAGAGTTGTCGGGAGGTAAAGTACTGCTTAGATCTGTACAAAAACTGTATTTTATGAACAGCTGCTTTAGTTGAAAATCTGAGCCATTGTTCTTACAACGGGAAATGATCGATCATTTTTAGCAGACACAAGGCAACACTTAATTTTATTAGCATTAAATTTACTAGATTGTTACTTCCCTATTCAAAGATATGTTGATTGAAATTACCATTTCAGCTTTAATGCCTTGATTTGAGATAGAATGCGGATTACCATTATAAATAGACTGAGATGAACTGAAATGAAGAGTTCTGTCATTAGCAAAACAATGTACCAGGTTAGTCGTGAAAGAAATAAAATCATTTATGTATAGCAGAAAAAGTGACTATAAGTGTTCCCTGTGGCACGCCTGAGTTAATGCCAATTTCTTTTAAAAAGAAGCCATCAACTACGACAGGTATTCGTGTTTTATCAAGGAAACTCAGTTGATGACCATATATGATTAAGTCAAACAAGCTGAGTTTGGCAAGTAAACACTTATGCCGAACTTGGTCAAATGCTTTTGAGATATCTAAAGTGACTACAACTGTTTCACCCGATTCTGTCACATATGAAAGAAGGTCGCCTGTGAACGACTCTGCCTAAAACCGTATTGGTCACTAAGGAGTTTCGTTAGTTTCAAGAGAGAACAGCTGCTAATTCATAGATTTTTCCATGATTTTAGGCAAAATGAAAGTGATTGGTTGGTAGTTGGAGAATAGGCTGAACATTTGCTAACTTCCGTGATGAAAGAAATTCCCCAGAAGACACAGAGATTATATAGAGCTTAGATATGACTGGTATTAATTTGGTGGAACATGTCTTTAAGAAAATAGCTGAGATACCATTTGGGCCAGTCGCCTAATTGACTTCAAGCCTACTGTTAATGATTCTAGGAAATGAATTGGTTTCATAGCATATGAAGAAGAGTTGACTAGGGGCACATCTTTTCAAGAACCATTAAGACAAAAACGATTGGTTTATTGAATCAGCAACTACAGATCCGTCAAAAGATACGACTGCCTAAAGGTGATGCAGCTAGTTCATAGCATTTTCGTTATTCAAATATTTTTGCAGGTATTTCTAGCACCTACGTAATCTGCATGACTGATTACCGTTTTATTAAATTTCCATTTCGTATAAGATATATGTTTCAAAGATACTGCATCAACATAAGCCTTATCGAACCAGGGCTGGGACAAGAATGACTTGCAGGATTTTGTTTTTTGAGAATGTATAACTCCATGCCCATGAGGATGACTACAGATACTGAAAGTGCAATGTCCGAAGGAAATAGAAAGATTGTAAAGAAATCTCATTAATCGCTCCATTTAGCTAACTTAAAACACCACAAGGTTCTATCAATGTTCTGAACAATAGAAAAATTAAGGACAGTGGAAGTTATTAGTCAGATAGACTTAGAGGGCAAAGAACTGTAGTTTTATAAACAAGTGGGTTTGATGTAAGAAAGAGGTCTAGAAGATGTGGAGTATGGTTTGAGTTATCAGCGTATGTGCGTTTGTGTGAGATCACATGAAATAGCAAATGTTTTCGTACTACCATCAGCAGGATTAGTAGTAAATGAAAATTGAACCCAATTAGAGTTTTGTTCATTGAAATCTCCCAGAATTGAGATGTTGCAAGATGGAAATGAGACAGAAGATAGTCAACTTTCAAATTAAGGTAATCGAAGAAGTCTCGAAAGTTACTGTCATTAGGAGACCTCTAATGCATCAGTTGAGTTGAATTTCACAAATTTAGGACCAGAATGTTTAAACTAAACTACGTCGAATATTTTATTCTCCAAAGAAGAAATCCTCTTACAAGCAATGTTGTCTTTGAGATAGGCACACACTTCTCCTTTGTATTGAAAGTTAGAGTGAAGATTCTATTGGGGAAATTTCAAGTCAGGTGAATTGAACTTTTAGAGGAGACTTGTGTTTCAGATATGAACAAAATGTCACCTTTGATGAGCGAGGTCGTTTGGGCCCTACGGAAATCCAAACGGGGCGGGATTTACGTCCGGTATTTATTACCCTAGAAACCACAGTTATCTATTTTTTTTAATTTTGGACTTTCAATCCGGTAGGAAAAGGGTGAGAGCGAGAGGAAGAATGGGATGAGAATAGATTAAGGATAAGGAAAAATGTGACCGGCATCACATACCAACCGACGAAAACCGAAGACCCAATATTAAGGAGCTCATCGTAAAGGTGGTGGTACCTCACCGCCCGACATGGGGTATACATGCCTCCCACCTATAGAATATGGAGATGGAAGATCAAGTTGGTTCTACAAATGTAAATATCAAACAATGTACTGAAGAATAGTTTGACTGTAAGGAGAAATGCCTCATTACTAATATATTAATTATTTCTCTAGTATAATGGACGAAAATGCTATCAAAAAGGAAGGCCAAACAAAAAACTGTAGCTAATCCGAAAAAAACCTGTGCAAAGAAAAGGTGCACAAATCAATGATTATCTTCATGTATATGACTAGAATATACATTCAATTATTCGATGTAACCTGCATGATTTTCATTGCAACTTTCAACCAATGATAAACAGTATCCTTTGTGCTGTTATAGGTGATGATGATTTACGAATTGTAATTGTAGTACACTATTCAACTCCTCTTGAAGATATTGGTTTTTGAGTTTCAAACGATAGGAGTATTCTTATTGAGCACAATGATAACTATAAGATGAAGGGTATAAGTAGTTATGATGCATCAGAAAGTACAGAGAAGGTTCTTACAACCCTTTTATTTAATTTCAAATTAGATATAAAATAATGTCGAATTGCACGTAATTAAAAATGGTAACTTTTTTTGTTGATGAACCATAGATAACATGGGACATGCTGTAAGGCATGACGTGACCACGATTTGCCTTCGTTCATGCTGATGGTGATAACGGTTTTATTCCTGACGTGGACCCTAATTTCCTCCGTAAAAAGAACACTGCTGATGTGCATAATGAAATGGATGCCGATACTTGCGAAAAGTGGTTATTGATCAGCTCATTTCAAATATACTACCAAATTCACTTATCGTTATTGACAATAGTTGCAGGAAAGGTTCCAATAATGGTGTGGTGGAAGAAGAAATTTTGAATTGACTAAGTGAGAAAGAAGTACCCATTAAAGATAAGATGCTCAAGTGAGACCTACTAGATTCTGTATCACAAGTAGAGCGTCAGTATGACAAGAATAAACTTGATGTTATGGAACAAGAAAGGGCTCATCAGGTTCTTTGTTTGCCTCTGTATTACTGCAAATTAAACTTTGGTTATGAAAAAGTGACAATTGAAAATTGGCGGCATTATATAAAGACGCATGTACAGACTGTTGCAAATAACATGTGGGTAGCAGATAACCTTCAAGATGAAATGGAAGAGTTCGTAATCAAGGTTAACACAATTGTCTTCTGTGGAAATTGACTAACTGAAATACATCATTTGTGTGAGAAATTAGATGGAAAATTCTCAGGAATAAAAAAATTGAGAATATTCTTATTATTGAGAATTTTCTGAGAACATTTTTTAAAACCGAAACATATATTGATACACAATCCCAAAACCACAACTTATACAAAATACAGTTTTGCTAATATTAATGATTGAACATTAGTAATATATAAACGTAATAAATAATTTACTTTATTCCGAGTCCAGATTTATTATTTGTAGGGATGACAACAATGTATCATCGATATTTTAAATATATCTACATAGAGTTAATTAATGCATTGATATTTTTTATATCAATATAAATATTACGGTATATTAAAAAGTGTGTTGATGTATTCCCTTGGCTATATTATGTACAAATAAATATAAAAATCAAATCTCACCATTAATGATTATTGCACTCGAATGTCATGTGTCATTAAACAAGCAATAACAGTATTCATATTCTCATTCATGAACCAATGGCACATGAATTAACTGATAAGTGTCGCCTCGACAATTATCACTGGTGTATTATCGGTTGTGTTATTGTTCAATATCTGTAGTCAAGCACTAATATTTCATACCATAATATCTGCACACATTTTTATTAATCAAAAAGCAATTTAAATATTAGTCACTTCTTAGAAATCACTATGAATATAAAAAAAAGGGCGGTCACAGTTAAAGTGATAAATTTCATTACAAATTAATAATTTATTTTCTTGCGCAATCTTCATAATAAAACTTCACATTTCATGTTCTCGTACTGTTGCACTAGTGAAGTTTTCATATCTAGTATCACACACTCAATCATGTTCTAAGCAAATTTTTCGGTAACAATGAAAATAGTATAGAGTGATGCTCAATTAAGTTCAATTAAAATTTGTTTATTTATTTATTTGGTGCTATGAGATTATAAAAAATAATTTTATAATCTTGAGAAATATTGATTGATATATTATTTACATCGATATAGTTCATGTGATATATCACTTGCATAAATATATAGTCTTCAATTATATGATAATTGAGGTTTGGACAGTTTATATATGCAACATTTGATATAGGAACTATAGAATGTTTGATGTCATTAAAGTCAATTTTTTCTTTAATGGTACATATGCCATATAATATTGTCACTTTGAGCGTTAACAATGCTCTAAATTTTATAAAGTATATCCTATATCTATCCTTAAATTCAGAAATAGCAAACCTGTTACTTTTAAACGTTTTTTTGTAACAAATGTTCAAACATGTAATATTGTTCTTGAATGCAGATTTCTATCTTTTTATTGTTATCTTGGACTCTTGACATCATCGCTTTTGCGTATCGTCTTCTCTTGTGGTTTTGACAAGGTATGTAAACCCAATCTTTACATAACCTCATAAGAAAAAATTATGGAGTTATATTTTAAAATATTTTTTGATTGGATTACCTTGAGATTTTAAGCAAATTTTGTGCTTTCCTTATAAAAAGTTTAACTAGACTAGATCTTTTAATATAGCTCCATTACTGCTAAAACTAGCTTATTCCGAGAACAATATTATTTGAAAAGTTTTCATTGGTGAATCTCATGTGATATGAGTGATACTATAAGTTTCACTCATATCACTGGTAATTTAACTCGCAATTGATTGAGAAGTGTTCCATATCATCGCAAGTTTCTTACATATCTTTTTCCTGGATATTAAAATTTACATTTTTTTGTTTTCATTGGAGGAGTTTTTTTTATAACTTTGAAATTATTAACACTACCGCTTACTATAAAATCGTTTCATTAGGTTTTGGAAATTTTTTCTTTATGGGTATCCAAACTAGAGAATACTTCGTTTCATCAATTATTCATCATGTGTTGGATAATTCGTATTAAATCAAGATTCAGTAGCAAAGGTGTGCCAGAAAAACTTGTTACGGTAATGACATTGTAACTTTTATTTGATTTTAACAAGTTTTCGTTTTTTATCACCATCAGGACTCTGCCAATAGTACTCTAAGCAATACACTTAAACATAAAGCATTTAAAATATTACTAATATTATTATATGGACTGTAGTAGAAGTGAATGGTTATTAATGAATAATAAATTGTTCTTCTTGTCAATGTTGCAAAAACTTTGAGACAGGTTACTTAAAAAATTAAAATTTTGTGAAAACTCCATTAACGATGTAAATATCTTTTGCATAGATTGAATGCTCAAATCTAACACACCAAAAAAATCAATCAACTTTGAAACGTAATTCTCTAATTTCTATTACTTTATCATCATGCTCGTAAGTGAACTGCCTTTTTATTTCTCTTGTTCTTGACCATCGACTGAAAAATCAACTTCGAATAAATTAGAACCCTTTTGTCTGATCTGTACTTTTTAAAAAATTGGTTAATATGTTTAAACTTGAACAAGCACGAGAAATGTCAAAATCTTTGGTTTGTAATATTTTACTTGAAATATTTACCTTGCTTAAAATATTATACCATAAAGTTAATAAAGACATGAATTCAAAACTTAATTTTCTTTCCTATACATTTTTTGCATTATTATCAAACAAATTATTTGGGTCGCCGTCTATTTCAAATAGAGAATCATATATAGGTATTGATATCTTAAAGGAGTTACAGCTTTAATTCTGCTAGACAACCTAGTATCTGATAAAGGTTTTATAGTTAAATTTAATACATAGTTTATTAAAACTGACCACCGAATTGTTGTAGCCGAGAAAAAATTATAAATTTCTTGAATGGTTGAAAGACATGAAATATTGAATTTTGCAGCGTCGTTCACTACAAGGTTTAGTGTATGGTTGCAACAAGGCACAAAGAAAGCTCTTTAGTTTATGTGAAGAATTTTTTTTGAACTCCGTTATGCTTCTCCCGCATATTAGCACCATTTTCGTACCCTTGTCCACGTAAATTGTTGATATTTAAACCATATCGTTCCAATGTCGATAGTAATGTTGATCGTCCTTTTCCTGTATTTGTAGTAGGGCAAAAGGTTAAAAAATGTTCTTCGACACACCATTGCCTCGGAGTTAAACCAAAATTTAAATTTACAAATCGAATGCAAACTGAAATTTGCTCTTGGAGGCTAACATTGGGTGTACAGTCAAGGATAATAGAAAAATATTTACACTTTTTAACTGTATTTAAAATTTCCGTCCTTAAGTTGGTGTCTATTATTTTATTATTTCGTTTTGAAATAAATGAGGAATTTTTTTATGGTCATTTGGATTCTTTTCCACTTTTATAGAATGTTCAGTCATTACTGGGTCAAATTTGGATATCACTTAAATATATTTAAAAAATTATAATTATTTTTCAAATCATTTATTATTTGTACCACGAAAAGCTAGATTTTGCTCAGACGAAAATTGTATTGTATAAAATATTATTTCAATAATAGCAGACCAATAATTTGTTTCTAAATTCAACAAACTTCGACTTGCAGAGTCAATGGTTGTATTAGATCTTAAATGACTGTCTAAATCCAACCGTTTTTTTAAGTTTTCAAAATGTGATTTGCTATTTGCATGAACATTTAAACATTCACCTATTCAACTAGGACAATCTACAGCAGAAATAAAATACTTAATTTTTGATTTAGAGTATAAACATCATTGACGTTTAATTTCTTCTAAATTTGGTAGAATTCGAGTAAAATAGACAGAGGAAAACTTTCGATCTGATGTATCCCTAGGATAATCATCACATGACAAGATTTTGTGCTGTGTTACATCAAGTTTATTATGCTGTCATTTAAAGTAACTTAAACCAGTTCAGGGTTAATTTTTTCTTAATTTATTGAATTAAGAATTCATTAATGTTTTTCACCTTTATTACCGTAATATACTCGTTCTTTTGACAAAGTGACAAATACTTCTTTTTTAGATAAAATTAGATTACAAATGAAGGACGTGGATTACTTTCACAATCTGTAAGAAAAATTTAAGTTCAGTCTGAGTAACATTTTTTAAAACGTTTGGTTGCAAGTTAACCTCAATTACCATTATTAAATTTCTAATCAAATCATTAGTATTACACCTTGTATACATGTATAATGTACTTATAGTTTTTACAGTTTAATAAAAAAAAGTCATTCATGAATGATCAGTGTGATAATTCATAGATTTTTTTTGTTTAAAATTGATTATTTAATAAAACTTTAGCTGTTTGTTGGTAAAAAACGACGTACAATATTTATAATTAATTGTGGTCTAAGCCGCATACAAAAACGAAACTTCACACACTTTCAAAAACGATATTTTTATTAAATAAACATGAATTTTTCTCCATATAAACACTAACAAAGGCTGACCCGCATCAGCTGCTTGGACGGAGTTTGTGACGTCAGCTGATGACGTACTTGGAAAAGCTGAATTGCTATTAGTTGATACTTGTATTTAATTTACTAAACTTACTACACAAACACACAGACGAGACGAATAGGGCGCACTAAATACTGGTTGTAACTTGTGAGAACTTAATGCTAACGCGTATATATATATATATATATATATAACGCTTTAAAATGACGAGAATTTTCAAGAATAAACCAGCAATAGGAATAAACTCGAAATTTCAAGTCGGGGCCAAAAAGTTGAGTATGCTGTTTGATCGAAGCATCGCACGTTGCGATAGGGATGAACGATATACATCTATACATGCATGAACATGAATAATTAATTAACGATGCATCGGTTCACTTGAATTTTTATTACGGCGCCTTTTGGTCACGGCGCTCTCCTAGCGCCTTATTAGTTACGGCACCGGGGGCACAGCCTCTCCTCACCCTATAGGCCCGCGAGGGCCTGTGAGATGAGCATTTGAAAAAATGGAATTGTTTAACTTTTTAGATAGACCACCTTGTAGTTCCTTGATCAAATGTTGCACACTGTAACCAGTGATATTAAAATAAATCTCTGGCAGTAACTCTTATTCATTTTGTCAACCGAATACAACCGAATTTCTGTCAAAATCTCGAAAATTTTATTTTTGCGACATAAGCAGCTCTAATAGAAAGGTCATAGAATTGAACGTAAAATTCAATCCTTCAAGGTTATCCCATAAGAAAAAATGATCTTTTCGTAGCCCTGCTCTTGGGATGCATCCTATATGCTGAAAATATTTTAAAAAGGGCACTGTTTTTCCTCACATCTAATGTACAGACTACAAATCTGCTTTATCTTTTCATTGACTCATCTAGTTAGTACAGGTTGAAATACATAATATCAAAATGTCAAATCTGAAGTCGTCCCTGTGTATGTTGATTAAATGCGACAGTAAGGTCGACGATTTGAAGAAATGAAAAAAATTTAGATATTTAAAACTAAAATTTTATAGTTGTTTGCCATTAACCCTTTAGTGGGCACTGGGATAAATATGTTGCACCAAGTTCAAACTCAGATTATAGCGTTATTACTATTTTGCGGATATCTGTTGAATCATTATTGTATGATGAACTGGTGTAAACGTCACATAATCTTAAATACATAATAGATATTTATGTATCAAGGGCATAATCAGAAGATTATGGCTCGAGGGAATGTTAAAAGCCCGACGCGAAGCGGAGGGCTTTTATATTCCTAGAGCCATAATCTAATTATGCCCGTGGTACATCTAATGTTTTATTTTATTTTGCACCATGAAACTGGAACAAAATATTAAAAAGATTCAGTATTTTCGGCAAATTTTTAAATGCAAATGCAGTGAAATAAAGTCGACAGTAGGCTAATTTGTTGTTACTAAGATACTGTGATATTGCTATTATATATCATGTCATGTGTTTGCTGTCAATCATGCTGCTTAGCATCAATGACATTTCCGTGCTATAAAGACCACATTACGCCCGCATTTGGAGGCGTATAAAGAACATTATGGTGGCAAAATAAAATAAACATAGTTATACTTACGTTTAACGGTTGTTTATAACAACAAAAGTGTCAAATAGCACAAAGTTAACTGAACTTTGCGTGTTTTTATGTTCTTTTAAACATTACAATAAATAAGTATCTCAAAAGTAAATATATCAGATTTTATTTGTATAATACACTGATGCAATGTATAAAGTATATTTGTAACCAATTCTAAGTAACTATTTGAAAATGAGATTTGTTGTAGTGAGTCATATAAATCACATCTTTCAATTCAGCTCTTATTTTTAGTTTATAAACAGTAATTGTTACTACTTACAACTTCAGTTGAATAATTGATAATTTTTTTCTTATCTTTGTGGAATCTTGATAATCTGGAAAAGGCTCAGCAGCTATGGAGTAATTATTTAATCTACCTAATAATGAATTTGATTCAGAAGTAGAAGCACCTTCTGAAGCGGTAGAATAGGTAAATGTGTTTGATAATCATTGTACTTTCTGTTCTAATATATTCGTTGACGATTTGGCGTCTTCAAGTCATAATTTCACATATGAAAAAGTTCCACAAACGTATTTGTGTTACCTTTCGCAAGTGTATAATGATCAGGATTGACATGGACTAGTTCTAGCATATCACTGTTACAATTCCCTTATATGGTAAACCCTATGTTGCATAACAAAAACCAATATTTGTTAGCGTTTTTTTTTAACAAAAATTATATTGACGGTTGTTATGAAATATTTAAAAATTTTACAAACATGAGTGCTCTTCTCATTTTACTTTTAGATAATGATAAGCATCATGCAATCATTTTTAATTTAGAACGAGAAATAGATCTGCAGATAGAAGAATTCTACGAATGGGAGGAATTATGAATATTTTGAAAATATTTGTATTGCATTTGATTGTGACTTAAGCACGAATGCAACTATAGATAACCATAAAAATGAAAAGGTAGAAATTTTTAAGCTATGTTTTGCAATAATTTGTTAGTAGTAGAGCAAACAAATATATATGCCGAACAAACTGCTATAAGAAACTGGACTCCAGAGCTAAAAGCATTTATTGGGTGCCATATATTGATGGGAACTCTTTAGTTACCAAGATCGGAAAATTATTGGAACAGTGACCCAATTTTAGGGATTAAATGTATCTCACATATTATGAACTCAAAAAGATTATTGCATCTTTACTTTGCAACAATAACGCCTTTTGTCCTGCTTGAGGTGCTTTATACATTTTTTGACCTGTACAATCTGTGATCACATTTCTCGGTTGATGAGTTGATGAATCCGTTCTAGGGACGCGCCACCTTCAAGCCAGTAAAACTGGAAAGTAGGGGTTTGGGTGAAAAAGTAGTTCTAAAACTCACAAACATTTATCAATAAACAATTTATGTCGACTGTTCTATTGCAACAACTTCAGACAATATGTGTATCTGTTGGAACTGTTAAAAGCAATAGAAAAAACCAACCACGAACGATGAAGCAAAGGCATAAATTGAGGAGAGGTGAATTTATGTAAAAGACATGCGAAGTTGTGGTCGCTGTAGTGGCAAGATAATACACCCATCACATTACTTGCTACAGCTGTATCCCCAAAAGATACAACTGTCAAACGCACCAATAAGGATGGAAGGAGAGATGTCTGCTACCTTATTTTATTGATATCTGTAATCAAATTATGGGGGCGTGTTGATAAATTTGACCAAACTAAAGAGTGCTGTGCAATTGGTAGATGATCTGTAAAATGGTGGACTCAACTTTGTCCTACAGATCAGCTTAGTTTTGGAATCTCTTTGGCTTGTCAACGTGTAAATAACTACAGCAGTAGAAAAAAAAAGGGGGAAACCTGTTTTCTATTAGTATAAAGTTAGTGCTACTTAAAAAAAAACGACATATACATAATGTTTTTATGTACATGACTTAGTTATTTCAAGATTATTAATAATTAATACTAAAGCAGTTAATATCTGGCCGCAAACGGTTAAGTATCAGTTATTTAACTAAGATAAACAACTAGAAAAAAGTTGGAGAAACTGTTCGACATGTCGAATTAATACCCCATAACATTTTACAGTTGTATATTATATTTTCAGCCTTAATAATCGAGATGTGAAGAAATATAGGGACCAGATTACAATGGCCACCCCGGTTTTTGTTATTTTATAACGCCCACCTTGATTACAACGGCCACTAATGATATTTTATCATAATGGCCACCTTGTTCACAACGGCTAACTTTACAAGTTGGTCATAACGGCCACCGTGATCATAACGTCCACTCGTACTCATTATCATAACGGCCACCTTGATCACAACGGCCACCCTGATCAGAATGGTCAATTTAGAAGTTGATCATAACGGCCACCGTGATCATAACGGCCAATTTTAGTAACGATCATAACGGCCACCGTGGGCACAACGGCCACCGACGCCAGTTGGCAAAAACGCCCAACAACGATGATCACAAGCGGCCACTCTTACTCGGATCATGATAACAACGGCCACCTTGATCACGACGTCCATTTTTAAATTGTAGTTCCACCAATACATCGTATCCCTGAGGAGGCGTGTTTGGGGAGCTGACTTTCTATCGGTACATACACGTACAAAAGTCTAACTGTACGTCTTTACCGACAGTTTCAAATTTATATTTAAATCGTAATATACAATGACAAATGCCAAATTGTTACAGTAAATATATATTTTGCAGCCAGATTGTACGTATAGCGTTTAATGAAATCTTATTGGCTAATAGCTTTTTTTCATTGAAATTAGTTCGCATATTTTCTGGAGCTCCGATAGGCTTGTGGAGCTGCACTTCATAGCTAACGGAGAAAGTTTAAATATCTCGCACTAGTGCGAGTATCCTCGAAGAAGCAAGGACCTATAACTCTTCCATCAACTATGCCGCACCAAACTTTTTGAGGGTTTTGGATGTGATATTCCCTGAACTAACGACAATTTTCGGTTGCCCAATAACGACAATTTTGTCTGTTTACATGGCCGTTTAAAGCAAATGTTGCTTCGTCGGAAAAAACTGTTCTTTTACAAAGTCGTGTCCGTAATGGTGGTGTTACAATTATCTTTCACTGCTAACACAATGTTCAACTGATCTTCTCCACTTATCGACTTTCGACCAGATTTTCTCATACCTCGAACATGCCCAAATTCCCGAAATTTCGCCTCAACCCTGCTTACCATGCTTCGGTTAATGGACGGTCGATCAGTACGAGTTGCCGAAACCAAGCCATGCACAGGATTTCAATTTTTTCACGTTCGCTTCATTTTCTCATATTTTACAAAATAACGGTAAAATAGTTACTAGATAAACTCACGATAACAATGCTGTCGCCTATCAAAAAACTAAACACAAGTTGCTAACGTGCAAATAATTAATATAATTTTAACAAAATGTACAATTTAACGTTTTCTTACATCGACAATGAAATTTTCTCATTTTTAATGTTTACGATAATTTTTATTCAATATTTCCTTATGTAACCATCGTCCATATTTACCTTGTCGGACGTAAAAAGATATACTCTTTCTAATTCTGCAATAAAAAATAGGGGTTGATATTTAAAAAAAATGTCAATGATATCTTTTACATGGCACACCCTGTATTTTTCACTTTTATGTAGAAAAGTTCTAAATTGAAAATAAAAATCGATCGGTCCAAGCGTTTTCTTCTTAAACTCCCATTCGAATTGTAATTGAATTTACGCGCTACTTTACGAACGTACTGTATATAATTTATTCACAAACTTTCAGAGAAATACTCTATCCTTTCGTCAGGCGTAATATCAAAGTGACAAATAATGAAAAGCAAACATCAAATTGACAAATGTTAATAAGCTTGCGAATAAATTATATATGTAATTTACGAATTGAATAATAAAATGTATTACATTATACACAAGGTAATGGTTTTTACTGGCTGTAAGAGATTAAAGGCTCGTGTAACGGTTTGCCCATACATTTCTCCTATTGCCCGTAAAAATGTCTTTACCCTGCTTATAATGTAACGTACCGCCCTTTCTTATTTAATTTAATTTTCAGATGGCGATTCGATAAAAAATTTTCTTTGTCTTATGCTTCTAGGACTATTTTTATTTATTAACGTAATTACTCTATATCTAAATTAAATCGGCTCTACTATAACTGTAAGCTTGGTCCACTACTCCCTTACATTCATTGTAGATTTGTATTAGAATTAAATCAAATGAGATCTAAATAATATAATATTTGGTAAAGAATTTTTTTTTACTATTTTCTAACAAATGTTCAGTATAAAGAACGAAATTATATATCATACCAAATAGTAATTAACTTCAATAAAAGACTTATTTGAGAAATTATTGTAAAATGTCTAAAAAAAATTTATAAAAATAATTTTTACAACAAATAAATTACGCAAACCGAGAGATTGTTGTGTTTTTTAAAACTACTGCTGACTTCAAATTAATAAATTTCATGTAAAAATTTGCATAATTAAATTTTATATTTTCAATTCAAGTTGTTTATAAAAATTGTATTGCTAACTGCGTCGTTTAGAAATTTAAACGTTTCCCTCACAGTGTGATATCAACAGCAATTTTTAAAGTTCATACAACAATAATGCCCTTAAAAGTTTGGTCTTGTACTCATAATGGAACACCCCGTATCTATGAAAATATTTTTAGGTTGTACTCGCTAAAGATAATCTACAATTCTGGTTAATAACTTTTATTGATGTATATCGAATAGCATAAACACAAATTAACAACTACAAAACAAGATTTACTTTTACATTGTTTCAGTACACTGAGCGTACCAAAATGTATAGTGTATCTAATTCATTCGCTCCTAAACTAAAATCGTCTATTTTATTTATTCTACTAACGATTGCATCATTATTGATCAATATCGTAAATGTTTAGTTGACTAAATTATTCTGATTACAGTTTTTGTATTATCGTGTACGTGTCAAAACGTTTTATAAATCATTAGCAAGTTATTATGTTGATACCATCATTTTAATTACAAACATCGTGGTATGACAGAGTTCAGGGTTTACGAGTTAACTAAAATTTTCGTTTCTTATTTAAATTATTTAAAAACACGATAAATGAACTTGTAGTCTGTGGCGTATAACAACTAACGAAGTGGCGTACGATCTATTTGGACGTGGTGGTATACTCACAGAATCGAGCCGACAAGCGCACTGACATTTTCTTACTTCAAAACAATGAGGTTGAATATTTCTAATAAAGATTCGTTTCAAATTTAAATTCTGAAAAGTTATTAACGTTAATTAAAATAAATCATATTGATTTCAATATAAATTCAAGTGTTAGCAATTTACTTTTAACATAACTACTCGTATCACGTAAATTATAGACATGAATCATAAACCGTAAATGTTAGTATAGTTTATTAAAACATGCATAAAGGAGTTTTCAATCACTAATAATCACGAGAAGCAGAAGTAAAGTGACTTGAAAATGGTAGATGCTGTTCTACCGAAACGTCGCCAATTTATCAAAATGGAGGACAAATAACGCGAGACGATGTATATGTATGTATGTGCATTTATGTATGTATGGGTATGTATGTGTGTCTGTGTGTATGTATGTGTGTGTGTATGTACGTATGTGTGTTTGTATGCATGTGTGTATGTATGTATGTGTGTACGTATGTATGTGTGTACGTATGTATGTGTGTACGTACGTATGTGTACGTACATATGTGTGGATGTAAGTATGTGTGTATGTACGTATGTGTGTATGTACGTATGTGTGTATGTACGTAGTTGTGTATGTACATAGGTGTGTATGTACGTATGTGCGTATGTGCGTATGTACGTATGTATGTACATTTTTAGTAGATTATAACTAATTTAGAAGTTATTACAAGTTAAGTAGTGCAGTTTGAAATTGTTAAAAGCGTTGATAAATGCCTTTTTACGTCAAAATTAAAATTACCAACACAGTAGTGCATGTTGTACCCATATATACTGACTTTCATCAAAATTGCAACACCTAGAATTTATTGAACGGTTTTATTGAAATTTTCGTCAACGATGTCTTTCATTAGAACAAACGATTAAAATTTGAAAACAAAAGAACAAAAACTAAAAATGTTTTTTTCAATAATGAGTTGCTCCGCCACGATCTGTAATGCATTCATTTAGACGGCGTGGCATGCTTACAATCAAGTGATCTATAGCTGACTGTGGTATATCAACCCAAGCATCTTGTATCCGTAGCCAGATATCGTGTAAGTTATCTGGAGGGTGTGGTAAATTACCCAATAGCCTACAGACCTCATCCCATATATGTGCAATGGGCGACAAATGAGGCGACCGAGCAGGCCATGGGAGGACGGGAATGTTAGCTTATTCCAAAAAAACGTGTTGTAGCCCTTGCCGTATGAGGGCGCGCATTATCCGGTTGGAAAATGGGATTTTCCACCCCCTGAAGATATGGAAGCGCAACGGGTTCTAGTACATTGGCATATAACGAGCGGCGTTTAAGTTGCCATCAATGAAGACCAAGGGTGATCTGCTACCGTAACATATTGCACCCGATATCATCACTCCTTGTTTGAGTGCTGTGTTGCGTTCCATAATAAATGTTGGATTTTTACGTTCTGTGCATCCGTCTGACCTTCCTACGACCATCGTGGGTCCACAAGCAAAATCGGGACTTGTCACTAAATACAATTCCATGCCATTCTTGCGCCCAATTCGCTCTTTCGTTGCTCCATTCTAACCTGCGTACACGGTGAAGTGATGTAAGAGGAAGACAAAAATGGACGATATGAACGCAGCCCATAAGACCTTATCCGGCGATAAACAGATGACATTGACATTCTGGGTCCTACACCTCTCATCCAATCATTTGCAATCGATCGAGTTGTTGAAAATGTCTCTAGTGGCCAAAAGTCTTAAGCGACGTTCTTCGCGATCTGTAGTCCTGCGGGGACGTCCAGATCCAGGGAGGCGTTGTTGCACCCCTTCCTTGCACCATTTGGACCAACATCTCAATGCCGTTGTAACATTTCGGTTCGCATGACGAGCAATTGCTGTTAGCGAAAGTCCGGCCTCTCATGCCAATAATACGGCCACGTTCAAAATCAATCCATTGAGAAAAATGTTGATGTTGACGTACGCTTGGCATAGTTTGCAAGTTCAGAACGAAATAGTGAACAAACAATTTGCAAAATTGACAGTTAATTACACACTGATTGGTTTATTTCTTCAAATTTATTGTTAGTAAGTGCAAAGGAAAAAACAAAAAAAAATTACTAGCTAGGTTTTATTCAAATTTTATTTGTTCTAATGAAAGACATCATTGTCGAAAATTTCAATAAAATCGTTCAACAAATTCTAGGTGTTGCAATTTTTATGGAAGTCAGTATATATGTATATATATATATATATATATATATATATATATATATATATATACATATACATATACATATACATATACATATACACACATATACATATACACATAAGATTGTGGCTTCGCTGTTGATTTTTCATTAAAATCATTTATACTAAAGTTATATGGTTCCAATATGTGCACAACTTAAAAATATTTTAGCACCTGCAGGGTGTTTCGTAAAAGGAGTGGGGGTATCAACTTTTTTATTTTAAATGGAACACCCTGTATAACATTACATTTTTGTATAGCCTAATGCATAAGCTTTTCACCGATGGACTACATTTGTATATATAAAATGCAACGTTGCCAAGTTATTTAACAAAAAAGAATTTTTTTCCTGAATGTAAGGTTAGCAATAAAAATTAATTCTTGGTGTATTATTTAAGTTGAGACAAATTAGTTCAGGGATATAATTAAGCTAGGTATAAGCAATATTTTGATATGGGCGAATAGTACTCTTAAAGACCTAACTTTTATCTAAATACATTGATACGGCTATAATTTATAGTTCTTAAAATATTTCCATTTTTTAAATTTTTCTATAATTATTTTATAACGTAACGATTTAATAGAGTGCCATGATTTCAAGTCACAATACCAGATTGGTAACAGTAATAATTAATTTTATTAAATATTTTTAACAATAAACTAAACAATGTAATATTGAAATAATAAACAAACAATTAACAAGAACAAGAAGTAGATAAGTCAAACATATGCAAATATGCACTTAAAAAAATTATAAATAAGGTTCAAACAAGCCTCCTCTTTTCTCAATGCACTGATTCAATCGTTGTAGGGTTACATTACGAAACGCTTGTTGAAATCTTTCCCTCATATTTTCTGCAGTAGTCGGCGATGTTCTATAAACTTCATTTTTAATGTAGCCCCATAAAAAATAGTCCATGAAAGTCAGATCGGGTGATCTAGCTGGCCAATAAATTTAAATAATTTACTGCATTTAAATTGTTTTCCAAAAAATAGAGTCCTAATAATCTGTTGTCAATAATACCAGCCCAAACATTGAGACTCCATTGATGCTGATTGTTTCTGTATCTAATTATCTGTAGATTTTCCACCGCGTAATAATGACAATTATGACTATTTACAAAATAATTGTTATGAAAAGTAGATTTGTCTGTCATCATAACTGTATTAAAAAATTATGTGGTTGTTGCAATCCCCGACAGTAATTTTATCTATTTTCAAAATCATGTTCATCTAATGCCTGGTGGAGTTGGATCTTGTATGGATGGTATTTGTATGCAATTTTTCTAATACTTATTTGAGGGTTTTATTGTGTAGCTTGAAGCACCATTAGTTCAGTTTCCTCGTTGTTTACAGGTTTTTGACGATTGTTCTTTTTATATGCAATCGATCCTGTTTCCTCAAATCTACTTTTTAAATTTTCAAGAACTCGTTCATCTGGACCACGGGCATCGGGAAATTTTTGTTTATAAATTCTAAAGCAAGTAAACAATTACCTTGGGACTTGGGCTACTCCTATTATGTAAATCATTTGAATTAATTCGTTCTTCGTATATTTCATTTTAAAATTTAGAGTTAACTTCTCTTAATTCAAGTTTTCTTCTAAATACAAATGTAGTGAAAAAGTAGTTTTGAATGAAATCAAGTTAAAATACACCTAATTGACATTAAAATTTTGTTTTATTGTTTTTAAATCATGGCACTCTATTAAATCGTTACGTTATAAAATAATTATAGAAAAATTAAAAAAATGGAAATATATAAATTTTAGCGGTATCAATGTATTTAGATAAAAGTTAGGTCTTTAAGAGTACTATTCGCCCATATCAACATATACAGGGCGTTCCATTTGAAATAAGAGAATTGATGTACATTGAACATGCTAAAGTTTCACACAGTCTTCTCTCCCCTATTCAATATATCAATCAAACGTTTACATCTTTTCAAAGCCTATCCCTGAACTAATTTGTCTCAACTAAACCAAGAATTAATTTTTATTGCTAACCTTACATTCAGGAAAAAAAAACATTTTTGTTAAATAACTTGGCAACTTTGCATTTTATATGTACAAATGTATACATCGTTGAAAAGTTTATTAATTAGGCTATCCAAAAATGTAACGATATACAGGTGTTCCATTTCAAATAAAAAATTTGATACTTTTACGAATCACCCTGTAGGTGCTAAAATAGTTGTGCACGTATTGGAACCATATAACTTTTGTATAAATGATTTTAATGAAAAATCAACAGCGAAGCCACAATCTTCCGTCGCGTGACGTTTTGGACACCCGGTATATACATATACAGGGTGATTTTTTTACCGTGTATTAGAAGTTTACGGAGAAAGGAAAAATATACAATTTTGAAAACTTGGGGATCGACATGGTGTCAAAAGATCTACTAAATAAAAATATTTGCAAGAAAGTGGCACTTTTGGTTATACCGGAAGTGGACGGCATCTTTCTTATTTTAAATAGATAATACATTTTTTTATTATTTTTTTTTGGATTGTACATAAAATTTTACGTTTAATTTGTTTAAATTAAAATTAAAATTAAAAAACCGTTTGATATTAAAATCCAAATATCTTGGGTATTTATTAAAATTATATTGTGAAATTTTGCATAGATAATAAGTAAATTTTGTTATACAAGATAGTAGGATTAATTATTAATTTTTGTGCACAGTTTTTATAAACATGCCTCCATCTTATAAAATTTTAAACGTAAATAAGTCAATATTTTTAAATAGAACACCCTGTATGTTATTAATGCAGTCGATGTAGATCTGGTATTTAGGTTTCCTATACTTAAAGTTAAGCGTTTTCTAAATCATTAGAATTCTTGTTGAATTTTTAATATTAAAATGTTAAAGCAAGTAAAGTAGCTATGGTCACCAAACCAGATGTACTGGTTTGAACAAATGACTAAAACATTAAGCCACATTTGTCAATTCACGACTTGTCATCTATAATATGTTATTATAATCCACGATAGTAAATTGTTGTTTATTAAGTTAGTGTTGGAAATATGGCAAATAATTATTCAAATTCTGACATAATAAATTTATTTGCCATTTATGGACAATGCGGCAAAATAATTAGCAGAACTTGTAGAACATTTAATGAAAAGTATCCTCAATTGCCGCAAATTAACAATAATAAATTTAGAAGAATTTTTATAAATTTGGAACCGGAAAAGCGGAGAGAATATTACCCAGCCCGATAACATCCAATTAAGATACCAAAGCAAATATTTTGGGATATTTTAATGTTCAAACGAGTACATCTGGTTTGGTGACCATAGCCATCTACTTTACTTGCTTTAACATTGTAACATCAACGATTCAACAAGATTTCTAATTATGTAGAAAACCCTTAACTGTAGGTAATTACCTAATTACCAATTAAAAGAAAATTCAGATCTACATGACTGCATTAACAACATACGTGTTCTATTTAAAAATATTGAGTTATTTACGTTTAAAGTTTTATAAGATGGAGGCATGTTTACAAAAACCCTGTGTATAAAAATTAATAATTAATTGTACTATCTTGTATAGCAAACTTTACTTATTATCTATGCAAAATTTCAAAATATACTTTTAATAAATACCAAAGATATTTGGATTTTAATATCAAGCGGTAGTGTCAAATTTTTCATTAAATAATTTATATCTTTAAAAATACAAATTTTAGGTATATAGGTACTTTGAACAAACATTTTATATACAATCTTAAAAATGTATTATTCTATTTAAAATAAGATAGATGACGTCTACTTCCGGTATAACCAAAAGTATCACTTTCTTGTAAATATTTTATTTAGTAGTCTTTACATGTCGATCATGTTTTAGAATCGTATATTTTTCTTTTCGTAAACTTAATACATGGTCAAAAATCACTGTATACATATATATAACAATGTAGTCTATCAATGAACTTGTATAATATTGATTTCGCAAATAAATTTAAAATCAGTTACGTACTATGTCATGTGTGTAATCTAGCGTATTGCGGGCTCACTTGACATAATCCGAAATGATGAGATGAAGATAAATGATTATTTAAGTAGCGTAATAATCATAAGTACACAAACTTGACTGTAATCAGTTTAATAAAAAAAATTAGTGCACATCATTATTAATCAAAAGTACATTTAAATTGAGTGAGACTTGCTTCTTCGATAGTGTAGTTGATAACGCAGTTCTCTAGGAAAGAACAGATCCTGGGTTCAAATCACTTGTGGAATTCATTTTCTGTATGTCGCTATAATTTTCAATTTACATGCTATATATATATATATATATATATATATATATATATATATATATATATATATATATATTATAACATGTTTGACATATGTTCAATTTTTTAGATTTAAATGATAAAATACTGATTTTGACCATTTAAAAAATACATATCCAAGTATTTCGTTTTGAGATAATTGCATATTTAAATATTTCTTGA
The DNA here is from genome assembly GCA_036346205.1 of Vesta saturnalis. Classification (NCBI taxonomy): domain Eukaryota; kingdom Metazoa; phylum Arthropoda; class Insecta; order Coleoptera; family Lampyridae; genus Vesta; species Vesta saturnalis. The sequence goes on from JARFJB010002049.1 coordinate 1,087,323, forward strand.
TTGTTAACCGTGTTTTTGCAAATATGATAGATGTACAAGATATAAAACGCAAAATATTAACTAATTTTATTATTCTTAATAAGTGATTGTTCATATTTTATCAGAAAAGCCTAATAATGTACTTTGGTTCTTCCTAGACTTTTAAACATGAAATTTTAATTTTAAAAATTCAAATGATTTGTCTAAAATTTTGTTAATTTTTTTTCCAATTTCATAAAACTTTTCAATGTCTTTAGATCATGAATAATTTAAAAAAATTTTATCAAACTGGATAAATTGAATCTTTAAATTACAAGTAAATGAAAGGATTTGCTAAAAACGTAAAATCCCTTCATTATTTAGTTTAAATAGTTTAAAAAAGCAGATTTTTAGAAAATGTCCGATTTATTAAAACATTAATAGTATTATTATTGGTGTTCAAAATTAGTACTAAAGGCAATATTATATTATATCAAGAACAGTAGGACATTTACCGGTCGCCCATGTTTGGAGGCTGAGCGATAGCAATTTCAGAGTACATCCTAATGTTCGTGATGCTCATACGATTTAACGATTGTATTAAATTTACCACAATTGAAATTATTTCACTAAATAAAAAAGTCAAAAGTGACGTTTAAATAGCAATGTAGATTCACTTGAAAATAAACTGATTTTGCTAAGAAATTTTACATTCAGTGTTAGTGAAAGAAATCTTGAATTCAGAAACAGTTTCTGTAAACTCAAGTACTGGGTGGACGATAACCGCAAAACATTTTCTAAAAATCTGCTTTTTAAACTATTTAAACTAAATAATGAAGGGCTATTTTACGTTTTGAAACAAACAAATAATTTTCAATAAATTTCTAAATCCAAAAAATTTGAAAAAAAAAAATAAACTAAATCGAAAGATTCTTACAAATTAAAACTTATTTTGTAAAAAACTAAAAAATGAAATAAAAAAATATTATTTCATAATATTTATAAAGAATAATGTATCAAAATGGTTAATATTTAAATAATCATTAATATCTTAAAATTGATCAATTTTTAAATACATATTTTCACATATCAATAGAGCTTTCTTCATAAACCGTGTGAGCGTCCATTTTTGTAAGATTGTACAAAACAATTTATATTTCACGTAATATTCATATATATACAAAATTTGAAACCAAATTTCATAGTTATTTAAATAAACCTCAAAAACGTTTTTAATCGTACGTCTTTACGTCAATAAAGCGTCCGTTGATGCCCTAAACATTGAAGCGTCTTTATTCGCGTATAGAGCGCCCGCTAGAATATCATTTTAAGTCGATATGGCATTATGGCGTCCTACAATGTTGTCATGTCTTATTCATTGCTGACGTTGCGTGCCGTCGTTCTTTATAAATAAGCATCAAGATAGATTGTGCTACCTGCAAATCTGAATTTTTAAATCGTAATTGGTTATATATAACTAAATTAAAAGAAATTAAGAATAAATAAAATAAATATTATGATTAATAATTATGCTATATTAATTTTATTTCAATTACTTTTTATTATAACACAAATATTGTCTTTATATTAATGGGTATTATTTTACAGGCTGAAGTTATATGAGGTTTTACATAACTGGTTTAAACTTAGAAGTGAATTATGCGAATTTTTCTTTAATTTTCAGTTAATAACTAGTAGACTGTAAAATTAATCAACAACATGATTTTAGTTGCTTGATAAAATTATTATACGAGTTTCAAAGTTTTCCTGCGAAAATGTTCGATAATGGTTATGTAAATTTTCAGGGCTGTAAACATGTCGAGCATGCGATTTAAAAATGTTAATAGTAACAATTAGTTTTTAACTATATTCCGATAATATACACGAAAAATCGTGTAGCGTACAAAACCGATGGTTTAATGAACATGTCATCTTCAGGGTTGAAATTAGCGATTGGTAACCGCCAAATTTTTCTGCAGCTAGATAAAATCTTTTGAAGGCGATTTTCATGATTCTCAAATACTTACTAACCTTAATTTTTTAAATTATTTTTAATAAATTCTGATATGGATTTTATAAATTAACAAATTAATATCCGTTTCAATAAGTTTTACAATTTTAAAACTATTAAACATTTGAATTACATAAATATCGATTTTCGTAAAATTTGCTATAGAAATTTTTATTCGGCAAATTTTGAGAAATTGTCGGAAAATCCTTGCTATTGCGTTTTCCGAAAGAAAATAATATTTCTAAAAGTATTTCAAATCATGTATAATTTAATCAGCCGAAACTAAACAAATAAAAGCAACGGAAAGAGCCTCAATTTGTATTATCTTTTTTAATTGTTTTTGTAAATATGCAAAATTTGCCTATTTTGTAGCCACCTATTTAATTGGGTAGATACAACAGTCTACCATGTAGTATGTTTGATCTACAGTTACTAATCGAAAAGTTTTCCCGTGCAATCGACATTTTACGAGTCTAGATCTGGAAAAACTTTCAAGTAATTTGTAGGCATGAAAATCTCCTTTCAAAGATTTTATCTAGCTAAAGAAAAAATTTGGTCGGTTACCAATATAATTTCAACCCGTGAAAATGACATTTAAGGTTCTCTTCAAACCATCGGTTTTGTATGCGACGTTTTTCATGTGTATTATCACATTATCTCGGAATATTCTATCTTCTAGATCCCTTTTTACATCAAACCCTCTTGTTTATAAAACTTCCGTTCATTCCTCAGGTCTATCCGACCATTGTCTAATAGAAATCATTTCTACTGTACCTAATTCCACTGTTTTCGCAAAACCGATAGAACCTTGTGTTTTAAGTCAGCTAGATGGAGTGATTTACGGATTTCTTTGCAACCTTTCCATGGCGTGAATATTTTTTAAGTCGTCTCTCTCCGGACATCGCTTTTGAGTATCTGAAGTCATCCTCATGGGAATATTGTAAGTATCATAAAACTAAAAAGTTGTTCGAAAATAACGAAAATGCAATGAACTAGCTACATATCCTTTGGAAGTCGTAAATTTTGGTCTTTAGCTAAAGCCATTAGTAAAAACTTTGGAACATTTCATTTCCCTGACATCTTTGACGGATCTGTAGTTAAGATTTGTAGACAAAGCCAATGTTTTTCGGATTTGTTTGCACAACTCTTAAAGATTCGGAAAACTGTCCCTAGTCAACTCTTCTTCATACGCTATGAAACTAATTCATTTTCGGTACAAGCTCTTGGAATATCATCAGTAGGCTTGATCTCAATAAGGCGACTGCCAGACGGTAACCCAGCTATTGTCTTAAAGAAATGTTCCCCGAACTAGTACCAGTCTATCTAAGCTCTATACGATCTCTATGTCTTCTGAATTTCCTTCATCATGGAAGTTAGCAAATGTTCAACCTATTCTCAAAAAGACGATAAGACCGATACCTCAATACTACCAATTGTCATCAACTTCCATTTTGTTTAAAATCATCAACTGCTAACGTTCCTTGAAACTAACAAACTCCTTAGTGACCACCAATATGGGTTTAGGCAAAGTCGTTCAACAGGCGATCTTCTTTCAATTGTCTTAGTTTGGAACAATACAGTAGAGCAGTCCGGTGAAACGGTTGTAGTCGCTTTAATTCAAAGGCATTTGACCAAGTTTGGTATAAGTGTTTAGAAATTTATACCTCGTTTGGGTTAAATATACGCACATCAACTTGGATTTCCAGTTTCCTTGATAACTATACGTTGTAGTTGATGCTTTTTTCGAAAAAGTTAATTAATGGTCCACAGGGATCGTTATAGCGCCTACACTTTTCTGCTGACAAAATGACCTTATTTCTTCAACAACTAACCCACATTTACTTTGCTGACGACAGCACTCTTCATTTAGTTTATCTCAGTCTACTCATAGTGTAATCCACCTTCTTTGTCAAATCAAGACATTAAAGCTGAAATGGCAAATTCAATCAACAAAGACATTCAACGTATTCTCGAATGGGGAAGCAATAATCTAGTTAAATTAATGCTAACAAAACTCAGTGTTGCTTTACTGCCGCAAAATGATCGATCATTCCCTGTTGTAGTATGAATGCCTCAGTCTTAAGTTTTCAGGTACTCTGTTCGGAATGATTGTATCTTCAAATCTATCATGGGTTGACCATCTTCTTCAGCTACCAAAACAGCTGCTCGAAAATAGGCTTTTGTACAGATCTAGCATACTTTACCTCTCGACAGCTCTTTTGCTGGTGTGCCCAATTCGGCCTCATCTGAATATAATTCTCAATTCTGGGTTAGTGCTCCCCAATACGTCTCGATATCGTTGATGTATTCAAAAGAGCAATTAGGCTTATAAATGACCCGTCCTTAACTTCTCAAATACAATCCCTTGAGCATAGAAGATGGTTTAGTTCTTTCTTTGTATTATGTTATTACAATGACTATTTTGTGAATTACGTTCTTTGATACCAAATCGGGCTATCTTTGCCAGGAATACTGGTTCGCTCATTCACATCATCAGTATTCAGTACAAATCTCCACCTGTCGTACCAAACAGGCGCAATGCACATTCTTCTACACTGTTTCTAAACTCTGGAAGATCTCCCTAGTTCTTGTTTTCCTCTCACTTATGATATGAAAGAATTTAAGGTAGCTGTTCATAGGCATCTTTCGCAATTCATATCCTCTATCCATCCTCCTAAGTATTCCTGAGTACTTTAGCACGATAGGCCAAATTTGTATTCAGGCCTAATTATTAAAAAAAGCTAAAGACTAATTTATTGTTACTGATAACATTTTTACAATGGTACGCTCCATATGTTTACAGCCTCAGGAAAATTTACGTACCCATTATCGAACAGTTTCAATAACTTTTGAACATGGGCCATGGATCCTGTACTATTCGTTACAGTTTTGAACACCTATATGTTCGTAGTCAATTATAACACTCCTTATTCATAAGTAGAAATAAAATGCAAATTAGATAAATTAAAACTTTTATTTTATTGATTATTTTTTTATAAATATTCTGAAATATACTTTAATTTTAACCAGTCTTTATTGTCAAAAATACCTGGATGATCATTTTTCATCGCCATACATTCTGTCTTTCTTGGGCTTGCTTTGTTGAATACGCTCGCAAAATCTTTTCACAATTCTTTTTATTCTTCTGTCCATGGTATTAATTGCCTCTTATCGAAACAGTAGATGTTGTGGCTCTAACAGATGTAGTTTCTGTTACTCCTTCATTTCTAACCCGCTCAGATTCATTTTCAACATTACAAAATTGCACCTCATCGTTTGAGGCTCCTCTTCTATCAAGTCAATATCGAGATCAATATCTATCTGTCGATTGTCTTCCTTTGAATTTTGCTGACTGCCTTTCTCCATTAAGAATAAAAGTTTTGACACTTTACAAGTTTGATATACATCGTCTGGCAAACGATACGAACCTCTGTGTACTCAGTAGTTACCATGAACATTGCCAGTTGTTCAATGTCTGACTCGCTCATGTTAAACAATTGCGTTAAGGTGGCTAAGTGTTTCCTTAATTTAGTAGAGGTTATGGCATTAGGGATTTTAGTTTTCGCAAGTGTTGCATGCTTTTAATAATTTATATCCACATATTGGTTCTGATGTATTTGGATTTCCAAACAAGTAGAGATTTTGGTTTTATAAATTATTCCTGAAGTTCAACATAAGTTTAATGTGATCTAGAACATCTATGCTGAATAAAACAGGAACAGCTTTGCCTTACCTCTATAACAACTCGTTTCAATGTCTTCAACAAAATTTTTCTGCCGGAGTCACTACATCGGAAAATTCTTCGTAATTTTGCTGTCCATCGCAATTATTATCATACAAATGTAGTGGTAACCTTTGCAGTTCGCCAGGTCTGCGACGATTTAATAACATTACCCGACAAAAGATAGTTTCCAATAAGGTGATATAAGCTTTAAATTCATATTGTCATTTCTTAAAGTTTTGAACGCTTTTTGTGGACATTAGATATTCTCTTAATAATTTTATATCACTAGCAAGTGGAATTAGAGTAATTTTATTCCATTTATTTGAATTTAGGTCTGCGGATGCTTTGCTGGATATTTCATACCTCAATTATTTTCAATAAGATGAATCATGGATCTAAAATCTGCCTCAGCTTCTGCAGGAATTGATGAATAAATACTCTTTCTTTTAAAACAAAACTATGCCAATATCACAGCATTGCTTCAATGTTGTCCCTAAATTCAGCGCTAATGATGGTGCTTCATACCTGTCTTTTCTATATTGAATTTCAATAGATTTGGCTGCCTCAACTATTAAATCGAAATATTTTGGATTCAAAGCTTCAAATAAACTTTTATTGATTTATTAGATTTTCTAATTTCTAAAATCAACCTAGCGCTTTCATTTTTCTTGATGCTACAATTTCGAAATGCTTCACAGGTATTTTAATATATCGTTTGCAAATTCATATTAAAACATCTTTTTTGCTGTTAATGATATTTCATCTGGTCTCATCCTTGGAAACACTTGTTCTCTAAGTTGCTTATCAATTTCAAGTTATTCAGTAATAAATTTTGACCTGCACATTGATGACGATTATCATTATTTTGCAGCATTTTTTCGATGGCGCCACAATTGCTTAGCAGTGTAAAGTCCTAAACAATACGTGCAAGGTAATAAATTTCCTCTAGATAGGCAGTTCTCACTGGCTTTTTACATAATCATAGTTTAAATAATTTCCTCTTTTCTTAAAATTGATAATAATTCTTTTCTTTCTTTGCTTCCATTGGTCAAAGAGATAACTTTTCGAACTTCCACTTCAAGTGAATGATTTCGCTGAATATGACGGGCGAAATTTGAAAACCAATGTCTCACAATAATAAAAATCTTTCCTTTGTTTCCCTTTCGTTTTTCTCCATTAGGCTTTAACTTGCCTAATCTTGAAGATTATGATGCGACCTTACACAATTATCATTATCGTTTTGTTTTGCATCAATACGATCTGCTACATAGGGTGAATTGTGTCCGGGGTTGTGATCAAATCGCATGAAATATTGGTTGCAATTTCTTCATGATCAGAAATTGAATCTTGTAGAAAAATAAAATGTTACATTTTTGTATTTAAATAGTTTTTGTACCTCTGAATTGTTCGGTATATAGTCTGGATCATATTCTTCGTGATTATTATCGCTATCTGCAGTGTACTCTGTTTGGATATGTGACAACTAAAATATTTCAGTTCTAATTTTATATAATGTAAATGTAAATGTATACTTATTACTAAATCAGTAAATTACCTTCGAATTATTTGGTAGGCAGGCAAACTTATTTTCAAATAATTGAGAGTCATTATTATCTGAAAAGTATTCTTCCACAATATGTGTTGAAGTCGTTTCGTCTGTAATTTCTAGACCATCGTCGGTATCCTTTGGTAACTGATCGTTCACATATGTGCAAGTGTATTATTTATTTCAGACGAGATTGCCGTATCTAAAAGAACATTAAAATAAATAACTAGAAATGATGAATTTTGCATTTATAAATAATGACTAACGAAATTGTGTTCAAGTGTTCAATAAAATATAGGGTGAGTTTTTTCTATTTTCAGTACAGGATCTCGGAAACTAGCAGAGATGGAATTTTATTAAATGCGAAAATAATGCAGTTTGTGTGTTTAGTTTATTGAGCTAATTGCTTTTCTGAAAAATGCGTAGCTATATAGATATTCAGAAAAGCAATTCTTTGCATTCTCGTTTTAGCTTATAGCTCGGTTATGATGGACTTTAAAAAATATTAAAGGAAAACGTTGCAGAAAATTATGTGTTTAATAATATAGTCTTACTTTATTTTTATGAGTTTTTGAGTTATAGCACCAATTACTGTTTCTCTAATGGAAACCATGGCTGGCTATGACTTTAATAAAATCGTCTATTTTCATAGTTTTCTGTGATTTTAAGGTTTGACATGTTTATTTTCAAAATAAATAAATTATACGCCTTTTTCTTTCAATTTTTTACCATTCAAATGGTAGGCTGTGAAATTAATTTATTGGAAGCATTATTATTTTGGTGTGGTTTGTTAATACATTGGTACTATGTTGTTAAAATAAAATTTTAGTGGACACATAAATACTTATAGGCGAATTTAGTGAGCTGTCCAGCTCTTGCTATAATCTGAGGACATCCTGTTAGAAAAGCAATCATTTCTTATTAAATAAGCATAACTTGTTTATTATTTATTTAATAAAGAACTTTTGAAAATCTTTGTTTTTCATTATTTTAGTTGCATTCTTTACGTTTTAGCTTGAGATTTCCATTTTGTTCTCCGTTTATTAATAATTTTATTGTCGTAGTTGTTTATCTGATTGATTCTACAGCCAACTGTCTACTTTGTTGAAAACAAGAAGAAAAATTCAATAATTCGTTTACCTAGACTTCTCCTTCAAACCTCCTTTTACCGAAGTCTCTGTAAACTACTCGATTATTAAAGGCATAGCCCATTATGACATAAATTCGGAAAAACAGTGGTTTGTGTTAAAACATAAATTATAATTTAAATAATACTAAGTTCGATAATGTTCTTAAACACATTTTTTTTTATCAATTTAAACTTAAAACACAAAAATCGATTGCAAAAAATTGTTTAGTCAAATATCTGCAATCAGCATTTTTGTAAAAAAACTGAACACACAAAACTTCATTCTCCCCATTTAACCAACTCTTTATCTTTACTAGTTTCCAAGATCACTGTACCAAACATTGAAAATTGGTATATTCAATAGACGTTTCGCCGGTAGATATTGCACAGTAAATTTCACGTCAATGCGTTGTAAGCTAAATTTGAGACATTTGTTGTATATTAATGCAAGATTGGGTAAAATAGGCATCTCAAACAATATTAGCAATAAAATTTATACAGTAGTAAGTCAACAATAGCACAAAATCTGCGATGCTAATTTTTAATTTACCGCTTACAACGTTTATATAAGGCTTCGTCACTGCTAAATATTAAATTTTGAATCTAGTAAAATACAAAAATAATGAACAAAATTCAATTATTTTTACACGTTTACAATTATTTTAATTTATTTTATTTACTTAATTAATTCAAACATTCTCATTTCATTAACGACAAAGTAAATGTACATTTGAATGAAATATTGCATTTCGTTTTTGAAATTACTTTTGAAAACCAATGGTGTGACATTAAAACCACGATTCCGAGCGCAATCAAAACGGATCTAAACGGGATTAACGGAAAGGCTTTTAAAAATTTCCCGAAAAAGCAGATTTACTGAAATGGTTCGTCCAAATCGTGAGTCGAATCTAAATTAATTAACTAACAGGGATTATACTTTTCATAATAAAATTAATAACATAAAAACGAATAAAAATCTACTTAATTATCAGTATGGTCAAACTCTTGTAAAGGCACAGCGGCGCTTGCAAAACCATCGATTTGATTTTTATACCATTATTACGTGTACAGTTATACTAAAACAAGAAGTTAACATAGATACCACGCTATTGAAATTACTACTTACATATTCGAAGGAAATAATCTTCCATTATCGTAGTACGCCATGTTTACAAAAATGCAACTTGTCGCTGGTACGAACTCAGAAAATAACAGCACGAGGTAAAACAGTAAACACAACGTTGCCAACAGGTGGACGCTCGGTTAGCGAAAGAGCAGACACGTAATTTACTTGTTCGCGCATACTACGACAGTGCCATTGATGCAATTTATGGAACTACTATATACGCTGAACGTATGTCGATCACTATGGATCTATCAATATAGCGTCTGGATGTTTTTCTGAAACGCCATCTTTTACCGATAAGAAATTTGCTTCATTTTAATAGGGTTTTATTAGAGCGTCCGTATACGGGCGCTCTAAACTCGAACGCTATAATGGTGGCATATAGATAATATAAGGAGCCCATATGATGGTATATATATATATATATATATATATATATATATATATATATATATATATATATATATAGTAGTATGAAAATCATTCATAAAAATACTTAATACTTACGGTAAACTTTCTGTTCTTGTTTTACATGTTCAATAAAGTAAAGTTTGTTCAGTACAGCAGTCTGTTCATAAAGCAATTTATTGTGTTTAATTTTATTTTACAGAACTTTTATAAAGACAGTAACTTACTGACTCATTATGGTCTTTCATGCTTTAAAATGTCACCTGATCATCTGAAATTTTAATAGTGTAGTGTTATAAACTTGGTAAAATATGATAAAACCAGTTATACTTAAAACTGAAATGATTCAATTGTTTTTGAATTATCAGGGTGGAAGATAAAATTATGCTCCTCTGTTATGAAATGATACAGATTTCTGTCATAATTAAAGATAAACTTATTAATTTCACAGATTTTTTTATTTCCTTTTACATTTTTATTTTGCATTAGTGCCATATATCTGATCTGTGCATTTTTTCAAATTTGCTATGATCACAGGATCAATTTCCTTGCATTCTATAATGTCCCAAGCTTATACTGCACATTAATGTTGAGCCAAAAAAATTTTTTTGTAATGTATATAAGTGAAGAATTTTGTGCTAAATCAATTGAAAACGCCTAACTTGGTTCAATTATATTTAAAAATACATCTGCAATTTAGTAACAGTTAACATGTTGTAGATATCGACAAAGTGAAATTGAAAGATCGAATGTTGAACAAAGAAGACGAGAATTAGACGTACAAGCTGCTCATCATGAAGAACAAGCGACAAGTGTAGAAGGAGATTTAAAGGTTGAAAGAGAATGGCGAGTTGCGCTACAAGACAATATGCAACAAGATAGAGAACGTATATCACAGTTACAAGTAGAACTAACTCACTTAAAAGCAATTGCACAAGTAATATTTATTCTTTTTAATTAAGATATATACAATTCCTAATAATTTTAGAAATATTCTGTGCTTCAGGAAGATTATTATACTTTAAAAGAAAGATGGCTAGAACAAGAACAAACATTGGAAGAATTAGGTGCTCAGTTAAGTGCGAGTAAACTTCAAATATCCGACTTAAAAGAAGAGGCAGGTCGCAAAGTAGAAGGTGCTTGGGCTGATGATAATAGTGTAACACATTGTAAAGCTTGTTCCAAAGAATTTAATATGACAAGGCGAAAGGTAAATAATTATTTTTTTGTTGGTATATTTATACAAATTTTTGTTTCAGCATCATTGTCGTAATTGTGGTGAAATATTTTGTAATGCCTGTTCGGATAATTCAATGGCATTACCTTCATCCGCAAAACCAGTTCGAGTTTGTGATGATTGTCATGTGCAATTAGTAGGCCGATATTCTGTGATGTAATTGTTAGTCATTATTTTTAAGTATGGTATTAAGGTGATAAATGCTGCTTTTATGATACGAAACATTTTAATTGTAGATAACATATATTTTGTATTACATTTGCACATTTTTATGTGTAATACATTTTTCATCTTGTATTCTAACAATCAAAATTATAAAATACTTCCAAACATTTTTTGATTTTTCTTGTTGGATATTATAGCAAATATACAATACATTGTGTGTAACCGTTATTAGAGTCACTGCAAAATCTTTTCCGTTGTGGGGGTGAAATTGTTAGAGAGAGACAAACTTAACATACCAACTTCCATAATAACCGTGATAATTACAAATGATATATCTATGTTAGTGAAATACACGTTGTTGGGTTGTTAGAACTGCCGAATAAATTACAATGTTGTCGGCTCTTCTGTTTACACATAACTTCTAATTTTGACGTTTTCCACATTTTGAGATTTTCGATTCGTGTGGCTTGCATGTTACAATTGCTTAATCATCGCAAAATGATCTAAGAACTGTTAAAAGTATTGTTACTTAGTTGAGAATGAGTATTTCCATCAAAAACTAATTTTCAAAATAAATGTAAACAATATAACCTAAGTATTATGTTGACGTCGAATTTCATACGTTTGGCAACAATGTCAAGCGCTGACGTTTATCCCCACATTGGAAAAGAGTTTGTCGCGACTATATCAATATTTATTAAGCAATTCCAATGAGGCAGGTATGTTTACTCTACAAGTCTTTTTGTTGCATCATAATACATTATGGTTAAGTATAGCATACTCCTTACACGATTGTACACACTAAAAAACTAATTCTAAAAACTATTGCATATGCTATATCAAATATGATGTTAGGAGCGAAATTCAGCATTTTTTGTTGGTGTGATTAATTTTGGTACAAGTTTAGGGATAATCGATATCTGAATGTCGTTTTATACAGTAAACAAGAAATATACTGTTCTCTTCTTCTACGTTCTGGGGGTGAAATGAGGGATACAAGTGCATGTCATCAGATATATAGATGTATTTGTAGTATTATATATAACAGTAAGTTAGATGAATAAATAGAGAACAGAACTGGTCCATGGATTGATTCTTGAGGTACCCCAGAAATCAAATATTTATAAGAAGACACTTTATTATTATAAGATACCAATTGATGAGACAGGCCACACAATTTTAGTGTTGCTATAAGTATTTGAAGATCTATGGTATCAAATGCTTTAGAAAAATGTAATAGCATTAAGATCATACCAAACTTTTTATGAAGAGTTGAAAGAATATTATTGGTTACTATCAGAAGTGCTGAAGTATAACTATATGCTGAACAAAGTCGCAATTGGCAATTGGGTAAAATGTGTTTAATATGTAGGTAATTTCTTAATTGAACGTCTATGATCCTTTCTAAATTTTTGATAAAATGGATATTGAGCGAAGATTGATGAGATTTTTGGCTTCGGAATTTTTTTTAATTCTTTCCACATTGCGCTACTTGTTTTGGATTGAAGAAGTTTATAAAAATATTTTTTCTTTTCTTGTCTACAAAGCATAGTCGATTATACTGAATTTATTCAAATCATTTGTTTTTTTTTTGTAAAGCTAAATTTTGCTGGCACATTAGGAATTTAATGTTGATTTAGCCAAGGTGACGGAGCTTTAGTGTGTCGAATATCTTGATTGGAGCATGAATATTCAGTAAATCACTCAAACAGCTATTAAAAGAATTTAACTTAGTATCAATATTTTTATAGTTGTATACGTTCATAGAAAACTATAGAAGGAAATATTTAAAATCAGTTATGAACGGGGTCGGTCCGTATATTTAGATAGCGTCTCCTATCTCTACTATAATAGATAGAGAAAAACTTGAAATACAAAAGTTGTAGGGATTTATCTAAATCGCCAGAAAAGTCTACTAAACATTATACAGGGTGTCCCAAAAAAACGTGGCAGACTAAACATGTTTTTTCAAATGGAACACTGTGTTTTTTTTAGAAATTTTTTCTGATTTCAAATAAAAAAAATATTAATTATATATATATATATATATATATATATATATATATATATATATATATATATATATATATATAAACCTTCGTAGTGGCACCATTTTGTAGCATATACGTTCGTTTTGACACCAGTATATACGTTGTGGCACCTTTTTTTGGTACCAGTTCGTTTTGCTTCGTATTTGGGTACTACCATACTACATGAACTTAAATATAAAATTTGGCGAGGGTGCCACAACGAACGTATATCTATAAAATCGCGATTTTAGTTCACGCTGTAGATTTGAAGACGGCGCTTCCATAGGAAAGTATAAGAGAATGATCTTAGTAGCACCATTTACGTTGTCGCACCATAAACTTATAAACACGTGCATTAAAAGGTTAACCAGTTGTTTATTTCAGGTTTCCCCTTTTACGACCCTTTGTATTCATTTATTACTGGAAATAACATCTGTCGTTTGAAAAAAATGTTTAAAATCTGTACATCTTTTGTAACAATAGTGATGAGAGGAATAAATTTTATTTTACTAAACGTGAGAACTTTCCTTACGATTCAAAGTATTAAAAAATTATATTTTAATATGTAACGTTGTTTTTACTATTACTATTCAATTAGCTTATTTGTGGACGCCTAAAATTTGACGTTGCTCAAGCGTTTATAGTCAAGTAAAATATTGAAATTTCGTTTCTTTATTCTACCTGTGTTACCAGTTTTAACAAAACCTTTACATTGCATTATAACTTGTTGACTATTGAAACTGTGGTAAACATAAGAACCGATTTTTTAAATTCTTGTCTATTTCCGGTAATTGTAATTTGCATGCATAAAATTTGAGGACTTTAATAAAATTAAATTTAAGTACCCGTCGCTTATGTCATTTTTAACATTTAACTAACGGATTTCCTATTTTTTGTGTACCATTTTTTTAATTTGCATGCATACAATTTTATAGACTTTAAGATAAAAAAAGCTGCGCATGTACGGCTTATAACCAAACTTACGAATAATTTATTTGTTTGTTTGTCATAAAACTTTTTTGTTGTTATACTCAATATCATGCTTTGATAATGAATCATTGACTAATCACTCAATGGGCAATTAATATTGAGTCAATTTATTTAATTACTATTGATTGTGTTTAATGAAAAAATTATGCAACTAAATACAAAAAATATTTTCCACTTTAATCATATCTATTATTATTTCAGTTAAATGGAATTTTTTTTTTAAAGTCAAAAACTCTTTGTTTACGATATTGAAATATGTTCAATAATAAAATTATTCATCTTAACATTATAAATAATAATTCCTTTGGCATCTCATGAATACCTACTTCCGTTTATAAAATATTAATTTTTTTTTCTCTTTTACGTTATTTTTAATTTGCTTAATAATGTATGCCTAAAATTGGAAATTGGAGTACTAGATTCTCTTACCTTTAACGATAGTATTAAAAATATTAAAAGTGATTAATTTCCTTTCTTTTGTTTCATTACTGTTATCAGTTTTAATAAAACTTTAACTTTTTATGATTGCTTTCACTTCGCTACAATAATCGAGGTTAATAAAAATATGAACTTTGCAGTTTTCAGTAAATATTAAAAGATCTCCAATTTGTATAATTTGTAGCTTGCATGGACAGGGTGAGTTTTTTTCATTGTAAGCATTGGCAACTTGGAAACTACAAGAGATAGAAATTCTGTTAAATGGGGAAAGAGTTGCAGTTTTATGAACCTAAATTAACGACACTTTCAGTTGTTGGAAAAAGTTCATGACTTACTAGATATTTCAAAAAAACTAAAATTTTGTATTTGATTCAATTTTAAATAGCTCTGTTATCAATTTGGAAAAAAATGTAGAGGAAAAAACGGTAGTGTTTTTTATGCTTTATCTTGTGTTTTATCTCTTGTTATTCCAAAGTTATGATACAAACTTTTGTTTTTTTTTTTAAATTAAAGGTATAGTAAACTGTGTCTTTATCAGATGCGCATTGTTTTAAGCTTTGTAAGGTTATCAAACATGATGTATTTGTTTTTAAAAATAACAAAGTTATAACGATTTTATAATTGATTTACAGTTGGCCATGGAAAAAATGAATTAATTATTATGGTTTTTGGCAGTTTTACACCCTTGCCATAATAAATACAGTTTTTTTTTAATTTCAAACGTTGAAGAGCGAAAACAAGTTTAGTGATTTTTCTTTTAAATGTAGAATCGTTATTATTAGCAATACAACAAAATATTTTGGACATTTTAATGCGTACATGTACATACTAATTTCCTGCTCGCTTGAGTTAGAACAAACTTAGATTTTTTTTAAGTAGCAGTAATAGTTAGCGTTGACATTAAAAAAAACAAATGTTTCTCTTTATAACGATACAGGACTATTGTATTATTGAGACTAGTAAAAACAGAATGTACCATGGAAAAACA
Organism: Vesta saturnalis; assembly: GCA_036346205.1. Classification (NCBI taxonomy): domain Eukaryota; kingdom Metazoa; phylum Arthropoda; class Insecta; order Coleoptera; family Lampyridae; genus Vesta; species Vesta saturnalis. The sequence goes on from JARFJB010002049.1 coordinate 1,103,073, forward strand.
TTTTTATCCGGTTAAATTAATTACTAAGTTTATTATAACATTCCACCTAAAAATTAGGGCCTCAAATAGAACAAGAACGCAAAGAAACTAGGGATTATTGAAATTTAAATTTCGACTATTGAAGTAATGGCATGTAAAAAAATTAATCTATCCCAGCAAAGGTTCAAAATGTCCACCATTATTTTTTACAACACAAGCGGCATCTTTTCACAATGGAATTTATAGCTTTCCGTAATTTCCTACCATCTAAATTGCGAAAAGCATGTATTACAGCATCACGTAGTTCTTCTTTTGTCGCATAAGTTCAGTGATAAACCAAATTTTTTAGAGTACCAAAAAGAAAAAATCTAAAAGTGAAAGATCTGGCGTTCTTGGTACCCAAGGGACGGGCTCGTTACTATCTATAATTTGGAAACAGTTGGTTTAGGTACTCTCTCACTTGCAGTTCGTGGTACGGCGGAGCACCGTCGTGTTGAAACCAGCGTAAATTACACCTTGTTTCCAAGTCTGAGGTATCTAACATCTTGAAATTCATTTTGTAGAAACTCAAGATAACGCTGGCCTGTCAAATTTTCGTCGTAAATGAAAGAATACGCGATCCAATAATTTTGCACCAAACATTGAATCTAAATTTTCTTTGAAGCCGTCTTTCACGAAGTATCCTACGATTTTCTTGCATACACAAATGTTTATTGCACCTATTGAATATGATTTTGAAACTCTGGATTATGTTGAATAATATTAATGTACCAGTTATCAAACGCAATTCTTGCAGCGTGGTCTGCTGAATGCAGTCTGTCCTAATGATGGGTCATATGCGTAAAATTTTTGTTTCTTCAAAACTCTCATGACTTGTTTGCGACACACCAACTCCAGCTGAAATTTTGTCGGGTCGAAGTAGAAGGATTCTGATTAACGTAGGCTAATACATTTATTTGGATGTTCTCGTTAATGATGTTTTCATCCCTCTTTGGTTTCAAAAAGGAACCAAACTGCCTCAGATTTCTGTATAAATTGTTGAACGTCGGTAGAGATGGTTGACGCCGATTTTTATACAATTATTGGTACGGTTCGGCAGCAAGAACACTATTTTTATTACACACTATAAAACATTCCAACATATTAAGTTTGCCGTGATTAGAAAACATCTTTAATTTACGAAGTTACAAAACTGCTAAATTTCAACTAAAACAATGAGCACCAATACTTTGTTTTTTTCATGGCACTCTCAATAATACGAAAATCCCTGTATCGCGTTTATTCATCAAAGTAAATGTAGCAAACCTTATATCGTTAACAAGAGAAAAAATGTCAAAGCCAACTATTATTGCTACTTAAAAAAATCTAAGTTTGTTGTAACTCTAGCGAGCAAGAAGTTTTGTATGTACAACATGTTACGCATTAAAATGTTTAAAATTTTTATTCGTGTCATTTTGTAGTATTCGTAATAACGATTCTACAACATTTAAAAGAAAAATTACTAAACTTGTTTTCGCTCATCAACGTTTGAAATGAAAAAAAAAACTGTATTTATTATGGCAAATTGGCAAGGGTGTAAAACCGCCAAACACCATAAGAAATCAATAATAAAATCGTTATAACTTTGTTATTTTTAAAAATAAATACATATTTTCTGATATCGTTACAAAGCTTAAAAAAAAACACAACTGATAAAGGCACAGCCTACTATACCTTCCATTTAAAAAACAAAAGTTTATATCGTAACTTTGGAATAACAACAGATAAAACAAAGGTGGCGACGCCAGTAGATAAAGCGTAAAAAACACTATTTTCCTATACATTTTTTTTCTTAAATCGATAATACAGAGTTATTTAGAATTAAACAGAATGCAAAATTTTACTTTTTATGAAATATCTTGTAAGCCATGAACTTTTTCGAACAACTGAAAGTGTCGTTAATTTAGGCTCATAAAATTGCAACTTTTTTCCTATTTAACCGAATCTCTAAATTTTTTTAATTTATTTAATTACTATGCCTAAGATTTGAAACTGGCCAACAAAATTCTTATCATTAACTAAAGAATTAACTAAATTTCAATATACATACGAGATTAATTTTCTATCTTTTGTTCCATTGTTGCTTATCACTATAGTCATTAGAGTAACAAAAGAACAAACCTTTTAAATAGTATTCAACAAATATTGAAAGATTACCCATTTCTTAAAATTTGCATAATTAGGTACTTTCAACAAGTTTAATGTATTTTAATAAGCCGGATGTACTTAATGGCATTGTAGTACAATTGAAGAATTTACTAGAAAAGTTCTATGACTCATCTGTTTTCTTATCTTTGATTGTTTTCTTATTATTAAATTGCCGACAGTTCTACACAGTCGTGCAAATTTTATTGTTATCAGCTTTTCAACTCAAAATCAAAGTGCGTTATCACTACAACTAGTTCTTCGCAATTTAGAATTAGTTAAACATTCAAAAATAATTAAGCACATTTTTTGTGTAAATCCATCTTGACCTTTCTGAGCGTAGTATAGAATTGGAAGTATTACAATTTAACTTAGGTACCGCACAGAATTTTTGTAAGTAAAGACGTTTATTGTGATGCCGCCGTAGTTACTACAAATGTAGCGCAACTAAAAACGCAAAAAATCTTTTTAAGAATGGCATGAGAAAGAAGCGTATACCAGTTCTAAAATCTCTTTGTAGTGTACGTTTTAAAAAATTTTGTATGAAACACTGGAAAATGGAAACGATAGACCATATTTTAATTACCTAACTCCATAGGAAAATTAATCAACACATAAGATTTACTGTTTCAAAATTTAGTTTTTAAAATTTATTGTTTTGGAACCTCAAACCATTTACCAGTAATATGCATTCCTATATTTATTAACCACCAGTTTTTTATAAAGACATTTGGACAGTACGATAAAATAATTTATCTGATTTTTTCTCCGTGGATTTAAAAATCATACAAATACATTGCTGAAATTTTGATTTGCAAACTATCAGAGCGAAACAATCATGTACCTTTTTTCTAAAAAAGATGCAATTATTCACGAAGATTCTCTTAAAAATGCTTAACAAGTTTTGCATGATTTAAAAGTATTACGCCAGATTATTGACACGAATTGGGTACGAGAACTAGGTAGTCTTGTCCTGAAAGACTTAACTATAAAAAAATCCCGTAACGTATCGAAAAAGTTACTGCCTCTTACAGAGGATATTGTGAAATTACGGGCACATTGTTTGAAAAAAGGAAACACTGCAATTTCTGTTCTAAACACACAGACAAGCATCATGGAATACACAATTCTTACAGAAGTTACATTTTTATTGATAATGGTGCATAACAGAAAACGTGTGGGTGACATACAGTTTATAGAATTTGCGGATATGGCTCAACAATCTAGTGGAGAACAAGATAATGAACTAATGCGTTCTTTAAGTAAAACAGAAGTACTTTTAACAAAGTATTATAAAAAAGTACATACAATTGGGAAAGGTTCTAAGGAACTTTTAGTGTTAATACCCCGCGATATCCAAGGTTTTGTTGATATCCTTATAAAAGAGCGAATCGAGTACATAGATTCACAAAACAAGTAATTTTGTGCCATGCCACATGGATCAGAATATTGGATAAATGGAAGTTATGTGCAAATAAAGTATTCCCGGAGTTGTGGAGCAAAGGAACCGGCTCTAATAAGAAGCTGTAGATTGAGAAAGCACATAGCTACAATGATGCATCTTATGGACCTAAGAAACACAGAAATTGGCCAACTGGCGTCCTTTATGGGTCACACCGAGAAAACCCACAAGCAGTTCTATCGGCTACCAAAAGATGTGATGATGGTCGCAAAAGTGTCTAGAATTTTACTGAAATTAGAAAAGGGTGAAATTTTAGACTGTAAAGGCAAAAACTTGGAAGAAATCAATGTTGATGAAACTGCCATTTCGGATTCCTCGGAAGAGGAGGAAGATGAAGGAAATGAGAATCAAGATCAGAATAGCAAGTACCGCATTACTGTTAGCTCAAAAGGTATGTTTGATTTATGTATAGAGAAATACTTTTTCTACTCCCTCCATATATCTAATCGTTTGTTATAATTTTGTTATGTAGAGATGCATAAAATCCAAGGCAAGGATACTGGTTCAATTTCTAGTAAAGGAATTTATTCTGAAGAAACCGACTGATCTGGATGGAAATACGATGCAACATGAATTCAGTAAAATAGTAGCACCAGGTACTTCAAAAGTACAAAATAAAATAATTACAAAGAAAAGATGGACAGATGTAGAAATTTCAATGATAAAGAAACATTTTGGTCCTTTTTTACCGCCGGATTCATCATATCCAAATACGAATGAAATGAAACAGTTTTTAAAAAAGTTTTGTAAAAACAGAACTGTTACTCAATTAAAAAGCAAAGTTCAACATTTCTAAAAAAATAAGCCGATGACTTAAATTTTTCAGTGATAAGAATTTTATATAGTAGTAATTTTCTGGTCGCACAGCTGAATTTACTGATCGGAAATATTGATAAATTATCACAAAGTTGTGATTAAAAGATTTCTTTATTTTACGAACGTTTCGGGAAAATTAATTGCAATTATTATTATACTAATAATCAATAATTATTATAATAATATAATAATTGCAATGAATGTTCCAGAAACGTACGTAAAATAAAAAAAATCTTTTAATCACAACGTCTGTGGTAATTTATCAACACTTCCGTTCATAAAATTGAACTGTGCGACCATGAAATTACTATTATATAAAATTCTTAAATGTTGATAAATTACCACAGAAGTTGTGATTAAAAGATTTTTTTATTTTACGTACGTTTCGGGAATATTAATTGTATTATATATAATAATTATTATATTTGCAATTAATATTCCCGAAACGTAATAAAGAAATATTTTAATCATAACTTTTGTGGTAATTTATCAACGTTTACGATCAATAAATTGAACTGTGCGACCATGAAATTACTATTATTTAAATGAAACCTTAACCCTAATAGATAAATATGTTGTATTATTGAATGTATTTGAGTGTTTATGTTTGAACATAATAAACAGTTTAGCATTTTTTATACTTTTTATGATTTAATAGTAATAGGAGGAACGGCAATAAATCAATTATTCAGTATTATCAATCTTGTCTATCTCCCTTATTACGACCTAAAATAAGACTGCTTCTAGTAAAATCGACTGCCGTTTTCGTGGCTTTATTACAAATTTTTTTATGAAAGTGCATAAATTATTGATTTAATTATAAGTGCTAGATATTCAAAATCTCACGCGAGTGACTATAAAACCAATTGGTAAACTGCTGAAAAAGCATAATTTATTTATTAACAATGTTTTAATTTTTTTCAACCTGCAAAATTATCAAAAAAAGTGCACGTTTAAATAAATTCTTTATAATAACGGGAAAAAGTTATCGAACATTTTACAAAAACAAAATCTGTTTTAGAATTTCTGTAAACGCATGTGTTAAATAATCGCGTTACCTGCCTACCCGCTCAAAAGTTGTTTGTGACGTCAGTGCACCACAGACCCCCCACCAAATTGGTATATAGCAGGTGCCGGATCGCATATACACGTTTTTCTATATACTGGTGCTTAAACGTAACTTTCTCTATACAAAATTCCGGGTGCCACTTCGACGATTAGTTTCACGGTGCCAGGAGAACCGATTATCAATATATATATATATATATATATATATATATATATATATATATATATATATATATATACAAAAACTATTTGATACATATTTAATGACAACACAGGGCAGTTTTTCTTATACACTCATTGAGTCGTGATTTTCGAGAGGTAAACTTAAATTTGCAATGTAATGAGAATTTGTATACGATAAGTGTATTTTCAGGAATATAATAATGAATCGTGAGAGATATCTGACATCTTTGGATTGTGTGAAAGCGCAAACTTTAATTGATGAGGGTAGAAGTATGCGGTATGTCACTCGTATTCTGGGTGTTAACCATTTGACAATAAGTCGAATGTTTGTTTTGTTTAAAATGCAACTGATTCACTATTTCAAAGAAAAATAATACTGTATTTTTATTATTATCATTAATATTATCGTTATTATTTAAGTTTAGAAATAATAATTATTTCATTTTCTAACGATGATTGATGGACGGATAATCTATTTCATGGTAACTGCGACTTGGAAAAACTTCAAAATTCTAATTTTTAAATGCGAATTGCGCGAAAACGGCTGAACCAAATGTCAACTATATATATATATATATATATATATATATATATATATATATATATATATATATATATATATATATATTATAATTAGAAATATATGCGTCTATTCATTTTCTAAAAAAAAATAAAGGGGGGACACCCTGTATAATGTTTGCCATAATTTATATTTTGAACTTTATTGGATCAGGAAGTGGAAATATTTTTTTGAATAAATGCATGACTACTTATACCGTAGCTTAAAAATATATTCTAGATATTAAATAATTTAAAATACATGTACATATTCATTATGTATTATTAACCGGAAACTTGTTTCCCGCCATATGCAACACCCATCTCGGGCGCATTTATAATTGACAAAAACTTCTTCCTGGTATTTTATATTCTAAGATTAGCATCAATATCTGACGTTACCAATTGTCAATAAAAAATTTAAATGGTGCAAAACTATATTTTTGAAAGTGTTCAACTTTTTGACATGCAATGTTACCAAAATAATAGTAATGTAAGTACCAACTTAAACATCTTAATAAGTAAAATTATTAACTTCAGTATCTGACTACCAATTGTCACTGAAAAAGTTAAATGTTGCCAAACTAAATTTTTGAGAGCACTCAACTTTTTACGTGCAGTGTTACCAAAATAATATTAATGAAAGTACCAACTTATACATTTAAGTAGGTTACATTATTAACCTAAATGTTTGATATTAACAATTGTCATTCAGAAATTTAAATGTTGCCAAATTAAATTTTTGAAAGTATTCCAAAATAATATTTATGAATGTAGCAATTAAAACATTTTATTAGATAACATCATTAACCTCAATGTTGTAATTATCAATTGTCATTAAGAACTTTAAGTGTTGCCAAATTATATTTACATTTAGTATCTTTTTTACATATAATTCTACCAAAATAATATTTATGAAAGTGTGAAAATGTTATGAAAGTGTAAGCGATGCCAAATTATATGTTTGAAAGTATTCAACAATTGTAAAATGGAATGTCTCTTTGGCATGCAATATTACCAAAATAATATTTTATGAAAGTACAGTTTGACATGTAATATTATTAAATTAAGTGGTTGACCCTCAAAATGTCATTCAGACCTTTAAGAATGAATAAATTAAATTTTTCTAATAGTCGGTTGTTGTAATAGTATATTAGATAACAAGAGATTGAAGTGACTCATTTAATCCCGCGAATAGTTTGTTGGTCGAAGGCTTTGACCTGAGACCAACAACTATTCAAGGGATTAAGGAGCCACTATTTTTTGCACTTCGTGGAGTAATAATAGAAATAATTGTATTATTTTCTGAAAATTAAAACATTACATCTATGATAAATCTGACATTATTAGAAAAGTCACTTTGACAAAGAAGCTACACTATTCAAGGCTAATGAAATTTATTAATTATTTTTAAAATCCCAGATTCAGAGGATTAAATTATTTTTTAATCCCTAGAGGTTAAAAGTAATACTTCAGACCCCGAAATGGGGAAACCAAATAGTAATTTTAATCCACGAAGTGTAAAAAATTAATTTTCTTTTTGACATACAATAATAAAAGTAATATGTAAAGAAGTATCAATTTAAACAATTTGTAAATATGAAATTATAAATAAAAATTACTGACTTTTGAAAATAGTCAACTTAAATATTTAAGATATTTTAACAAATTGAGAACACATTCAAATCAAAGAAATATTTATGAAAATAAGAAGTAACAAAATTAGGATTAAAATATATTACCTAATCAAAAAAGGACAATAAGATGTACGAATGGTTATGATAAAACACAATATAGGCACTAATAACACATTGTAAAGCATTTGTGAATCAAAATATATTAAAATTTGTTATAGGAATAAGGTTTATGTTTAATTTACAATATATAAAATATATAATTGATTGAAGAACCCTATACTTAACAAAGCATAAGGTACAAAGATTTAATTGAACAAAGTTTTACTTCTTTATGATATATTCAGATCAATTAGTTCCTTTACAAATACAATCATGTTTGGTATCAAATAAATTTAATTGAAATATTCAATCTGAGGAAGATGCAGTGTTGTCGAAACAATAGTCATTTTAAACAGTATAGTGAAACTTTAAAAACAATTTCACTCATGTAGTATACAGTATCATCAGGTAAAAAATAGTTCAATCAATATTTTAAAAGCATAATTTTGTATGATTTAGTATAGCATTCAGGTACATTTATATAAATTGATTGAACCTTAAATATTTTTATATAGAAACTTGAATATGGTACTAATAAGATTATTTTCAATCATAAGTATGAAATAGAAATATTTGGAATAGGTTGTAGGTTAGAGATGTATTAATATATACATAGTACATAGTTAAATATTAATATGCATGTAAATAATTTTAATCTACTTGATAGCAACATACTTACTTTGGTTGATTTAGTTTAGCTTTGTAATGTCATATCAATTATCATTAAAGGACTGTGCTAGTATTTACAATATAAGAAACGTCAGGTTTATAATGTACTCGTAAAAAGAATATATTCATTTACTGAAAACAAAAATGTGTGTATATAAAACTCAAGCTTATTAGTGTTATATAAAAATATGTTGTTATGGATAGAATAAATTATTATTTAAAAACTTCCATCTATACAGTTCGAAAAGTATTCATGGTTAAAGCTGTCACGATTCTATTAAAGGATAGATAAATGCACATTACTATATTAATATAATTATGTATTTAAATTCTGATAATTCATTTGATTCGTATATCCTATTTTACATTTTTACAGGTCTTCAAATGATCTAAAAAGAAATAGTAAATAAAATTAATTTAAAAAAAGATTACTAATACTCACACAACTGTTATGGATAAATACTGGACTGTATGTACTGTATTTACATTGCAATGGCACTTAAAGTTAACTTTAATAATACATATATAGTTCTTTTATTCAAAAGAAGTACATAATTACATTAAAAAAGTATGTTTATTATTGGGCAGAATCTTTTTTTTTTTAATTTTGGGATTTTTAATAATTATAATTTCGATACACGTATGTACCAACTTAAAAATTTAAAGCAATAAAAAATGAATTAATATTTTTAGTTTTGAACAGATTTGAACTATTTCTTCATCTAGATGTCCTAAAGAACATTGGCGCAAAGTTTCGAAAAAATCGGCCGGTAAATGACGAAGTTATTAAGCGATGCGCAAAGTCGACTTTCCTCAGAATCCATGCGCGTGGAATTTTTATTTCGATCACTCGCAAACGCCATCGAGGTAATCTCGAAAGGAGGGGCGCGGCGGCCGAATGCGAGTGTTCCCGTCGAAACTGTGTAAAGGGACGCCGTCAGATATCCCGATTTTTTATTATTTTTAATTAGTTCCCAAAGTTTATTAAAAGACGCCGTCCTTTATAAAAATTTTCCTATCATGATTAATTATTTGCTAAGTAAAATACCAGTACTGATTCACGGAATTTAGTAAGATAACCTGACGCGCTAAATGCACAGGTGCAAGTCATTATAAAAATTCGTAGAAGTTCTAGTAAAAGTTAAACAGATTTCATAACGTTGCATAAAATTGCACAATAATTAATCATGCATCCTCCGTCCAGACGTAAAATCCCAAAAACGTTTAAAAGTTTGTATACGTCAGAGCATCTTCCACCAATACGGGCTTATGGAAGCTCACCAAAAAAGTTTCGTAACCACCCTCGCGAATTCTATATAAAAACGCGGCAAGCGCTGCTGAAAGAGTTCTTGTTCTTGTGTTAAAAGTCAAGAAGTCAAAAGTCTTAGTCTTAAAGAAGAAGAAGAAAGAAATCCTTTTTCAATCTCACTCGTTACCAGAAGTTCTCTACGAGAAGCACGCTACCAGAAGAATTCGAATCGAAACCGTGTGCTATATCGTCGCGTTCGCGCCGACTGCTACCTGTTGTAAACCATCCGCTTGCAACCGCCGTCCGAGTAGAAATCGCGACTCCGCGACTTGATAGCATCACCGAAGTTAAAAGGTTAGAGTTGCAGAGATCGAACGGTGAAAGTACGTAAGTTGAGATTCCTGGTGATAGGGATATGCAGGGTTGTAAGCCCGACGTACTCTTCTGTTACTAGACGTACTCTTCTGTTACTAGACGTACACACCTACACTGTGGAGTTTGAAGGGTAGTTGCCCGACATTCCATTTGACCGAACGAGATCCTATTGTTTAGTTTAACGGGTGGTTTGCCCAGGTTACTAACAAAGGAGATCCACCTATACACACCTACACTGTGGAGTTTGAAGGGTAGTTGCCCGACATTCCATTTGATCGACGGAGATCCTATTGTGTGGTATAACGGGTGGTTTGCCCAGATTACTAACGAAGGAAATCCACCTACACAAATTTACACGAACACTACAACACAACACACCTCGACAAACGTACTAGCGACCGCCAGATACCTGTAATTAAAACCTGGTCGGAAGATTAAGCTGAACACCTCGTTAACGCCGTTAATCCAGTAATATAGAAACGTAACCGTAAACACTAGACGTGTCCGTCAGCATTAAATAACCACCTGTAAAGTAAACAAACCACCACCGCCGCCACCGTAAAAACGTAAGTTGCACCTTTGACAAGTACTAAGATTGTTACCCGTAAACCAGAAACTATCTGATAGTTTCTTGTGTTAAATAAGTCAAATCGTGATTGTTAGTCGCGAAAAAAATTTACTTTAAAATAGAAAACGAAGGTTTTATATTTTAAAAACGGCCAACATAACAAAAAGCTTTTATTTTTTGTTTAAATAAAAACCGGTATACTAAAATTAATCTCGTAAGAGGAAACAAATAATACGCCGCTACCGTACACCAGCTACCTAAATAAACGAAAAGCTTTCATTTAACTAAAGATCGTACATTAAATGGAATGTAAATGTGAATGAGTTTATTTTCATAAGAAAAGCAGGTATAAAATTATACACTTATAACCGACCGCTTTAAAATATTGATTATTTCTTTAAAGGCAGAGTATTGAACTCAGTGTCTTATCGCGCACGTGTGTATACCGCGTTCTCTGGCTACCTGCTTCTGTATTTTATACAGGGACGTATTCAGGTAAAATTATTTATTTATTTCGGCAATTAACCAGTATAAATTGAAACAGTTCAAGGACGAAAACTAAAAGTCAAAACCCCAAACCTTCTATTAATGTTACATTACAGAAACTCCAGAGGACCACCCAACCATTAGTACCTGGACGATGGATGTCTACTTAAAGATACCGAAGAGGGAGGTGGCGTTACCGTTACAATTTGGCACCCGAGAGCATGGGTCACAGTTCCGTACATTTACCTGTAACTATATCTTAGTTAAATAATTTAAATAACCATATAATATAGAAGTGTAAAATAAATAGGAAATAAAGTTATATATATGAACCTTTGTAATCTATTTGTTCAACGTGTTGAGAGCCTGAATAACGAACCCCGATCCTAATTTTGCAAGTACAAAATTCCGACTGAGCTAGAAAAGGGAAAAGTGAGAACCGCTTTTAATTAATTATGACGTCAGGGACTCAGCTGCACCTTCTACTGACGTATTACTTTATGTGGTGTTGATGATTATTAGAATTCAGTTATCCTTTTGGACGGCGTATTTTGGTTTACAGTTACAGTTAAATTTAAAATTTGTAGGTACATTGCCAGGTTTTGTTTTAGGGGAATAAAGTGTTTTGCTCATTTGGGGTTGGGCTTCGGTATCAAAAAAAAGAATTGTGTTAGACCACCAGTATTAGGATCTGGAATCCTAAACTAACCTGTCCTCTTCCTGGTCAACGTTTGCCTATATTTTAATTGTGACTGTAGTCTTTAGTGTGTCTTGGTCCTTTCCTTGGTTTGAGGGCTATACAAGTACAAACCAAGTGCTTTTCCAAAACAAATGAGCTTCCGTTACCTTAATAGAGGGTGCGGCACACCACTACTTTGGGTATCAGTACGTTTGTGTATGTAACAAACGTAAATTCAAGGAAAATACATTCATTCTTACAAATTTTTTGAATCAAATTGTATTGAGTTCGTGTAGTTTTTTAAAATAGGAAATTTCACTCAAGTTGTTTATAGTCTGATCAAAATTTGTAGTAAAGTAAATCACTGCTTTATCGATATTTTTATAGAAGCGGATGGCTTTGGAATTTTTTCTAAGTTAATATCTGTATTTCTGTTAACCTCTGTTTTCATTACGAACATATTACAATGGGTAGTCCCCTTAGTCCTGTTATAGCTAATTTTTATATGGAAAAATTTGAAACATTAACGTTACAAAATACACCTAAAAAACCTTCAGTTTGGTATAGATATGTAGATGACACATTTGTTATTTGGAGACATGGAGAAGAAGCACTGCATGAGTTTTTGGTTTTTATAAATGGTATACATCCTAGTATTCAGTTTACCATGGAAAAAGAAACTAATGGAAGTTTACCATTTCTTGACATATTAATATCTAAAAATAATAATTCACTATCTTTTAAGGTTTACAGAAAGCCGACACACACTGATAGATACCTTCATAAATTATCCAACCACCATCCACGTCAAAAAATTAGTGTAATTAAATCTTTAGTAGATCGAGCAAAACGAATTTGTGACCCTGAATTTTTGAATGATGAATATAAATATTTAAGAAAATCCTTACAAGATAATGGATATTCACTTACAGATATTAATAATGTTATTACACCTTCTAGGCGTAACCTTAAAGAAAAACCAGTTCTTAATGTTGGTACTGCTTTTCTTCCTTTTATAGCTAATGTTGCAAATAGAATTGAAAAAAATTCTAATCAAATATGGCATTAGGACTATTTTTAAACCTACAAGAAAAATTAAAGAACATTTAAGATCATCTAAAGATGTGTCAAACCCTTTATCATCTTCCGGAGTGTATAAGTTATCTTGTTCATGTGGAAAAGTATACATCGGGACCACAAAACGTAGCTTTGATACAAGACGCAAAGAACATATGAGATTTTGTAGATTGGGTCAACCAGAGAGGTCTGCTGTGGCTGACCATGCCCTGAATAATCTAAATCATGACATTCAATTTGACAATATGAAAATATTGTCAAGACAAACCATTATTATGTTCGTTTGCAACGTGAAGCTATTGAAATATATAAACACCCGAATAATTTTAATAGACAAGAAGAAAATCTCCGTTTAAATAGGTTTTGGCATCTTATAATTAAAAAGAGCATAATGATACGCCTTGATTTTAATTTGTTTTCAACTTTTGGTATGTCTAGGTTTTTGCTGTGTTTTCCTAGACCTTGAAGCAAATGCTTTACCAATTATATGTTAAATTACCACAGCACTATAATTTAACATAAGTGGTTGAAATTAAATTGAAATTAAAAATTACAAAGAACGTTCTGCATTGTGCTTTTCATTGTTAATAACACTTCCAATTATTGATAAAGATATCTCTTTGTTAGATTTAACTGGGTTATTTTATTTGATGTAATGTTTGGATTTGTGAATGCTTTTATCATTTTAAAATTGAAGTTTTTCACAACTTTACACTTACATCATAACTCGATTAAATTTTGTTAAATGTGTTTTTTTGGCTGGCAAATTTCATTGTTAGCTTTCGTCGTAGAGAGTGTTCTGGTTTGCCATCTTTGAGGCAGTTTAATAATATTTAATTTTATGACCTAGTTATTCTTTACTAAATAATTTTATAGTTGGCTTTATGTTTCCCAAACTGTTATACTAATAGCAGGCTTATGTTTATATTTTAATTTTTCAAATTTGACAAAATTGTTTACTACATCTTTAACAATTTTTAACAAACATTACTACTGACGAAGATAACTGTAAGTGTTATCGAAACGTTTAGATTGTATAATTTAAAGTACACCATTAAAAAATCCCAAAAAAGATAAGTATTTTATTATGAGTGTTAATGGTGAAAGTTTACATTTTCATATATTACGAAAGAGGTCGCAAATTATCGTAAAAAATGCATTATTTCATTTCTTTGAATTTCCATTTTGTGGAAATTATTTTATTCTGCGATTATATACGGCAGATCACATATCACTTGGTGTGTATATGACTACTACGTGCATAAAAATAATACCTAAGAGCATGTTTTGTATTAGGTCACTTGGGGACTAGCAACTTCATATCTACAGGTAATGATGACGGAAGAAAAAGGTCTCTGTGGGAATCGTTTCTATTTACACTATGGTATGTGCTCCGATGCATGATTTTTTTGTAAATCTATGCTATTAAGAAAAGCCCAAGAAAATCCGAATTTTTTAAGTACTAACACTCTTGTTGGCGATTCAGCATAGCCTTACCTTTCTTGGTTAGTGCCACTGTTTAAAGATAATGACGACCAATCAAAGGTTATTTAATTTGAGTCTTTCCTCCACAAGATTTCTAGTGAAATATAGTTTTGACTTGCTGAAAGATATGCTTCAAATCTTAAAATATATCAAGAAAGAAGATATTCAATCTATAGTAAAAATCGTGATGGTATGCTGTGTATTGCATAACGTTAGTGACACACTTTGAACTGTGCAACTTAACAGATGAATTAAATAACAAATCAGAACCTTGGACACATGCTACTGAAGGAGAAAATAGAAGAGAATTAGTGTTACAAGAGATGTTTCTTAATCCTACATAAACATGTTCGTGCATATAAATATATTTGTACATACCTAGGTTTTAATATTAAAAGTTTTTTATTTTAGGAGACTGTAAAGTACATATTTATTTTATACACTTAATTTAAAGGACTTATCGATGCAAAAGTTTTTCTATACGTGCTATTTTTTCCTCGCACATGTTTGTGTTTTTGTAACAGCATTTTACAATTAAACCTCTCCTCTTCTTTTAATTTGATATAAGAATCTATATTTCGTCCTCTATTACTAAACTGCACTAGACTATACAGCATGGAATTGGTTGGGGCTATCTCCGAGCAAGTTGTCCATTTGTTCGGAAAAGAGAAACTGTGATTTGGTATTCCTGTTATGCATTTTGTTATTTTTTGCCACTTTATAGCTATGCATTAGGTTTTTCTACTTTATGACACATTACACTAACCACCATGTGAGTTGCGATACTGTTGATAAGGTACATAGTTTCACCAAATTTCCAAATATGTTTATTTTCAAAATCTTCTCATATTAAATCTGGGTCATCACAAGTATCATCAGTTCTTAGTTGCTGATTACTTTGAAGAATTGACTCTTCAGTGAATATCACACATCTGCAAAACAAAATATCTGTGCATTACATCTTGTTCTTACAAAATAAATGGGATAATGATACACATGACAACTCTTGTAAGAATTAGGTAGGTACTTATTTATGCACTTAATTACACCAAAGCACTTCCGACTCCTATTCAAGCAAAATCCTCAATCCTCTTGAAATGTTTAAGGATTGTTCGTTTCTGCTTCAAGAAGTCATAACGTTACACTCATTTTGTTTACGAAGGTTGATATTTGAAGCAAAAATGACCTATATTTATCGTCACTACCATGGATCATGAAATGCATTGTTGAAAGCAGGTGTTTGAAAGGCTACGGGAAAGAAAATGTAGATCACTGTAAATCAATTGGCACAAACTTCAATGGAACAATAAATAAGTAAACCAAGTCAACCCATGTAACTCCATAACAGTAGATCTGTTAATTGGAAAGCGACTAGTGCTACTAATAAAGCTTCAAGTATACTGCAAATTTATATTTGCCTATCACTTCTATCACAATAAAACTAAATTTACTAGTCGTAATAGGTTTCTTTTCAATAAAACATCGAAAAAAAAGTGAGAAGTCTTAGTTGATATTTTAAAATTATTTTGGCAATACAAGGGTTAATCTATGTTGTTCAAATATCAGCTTCCCGTTTTATTACATATTCACATTCGTAATCATTTGTGTGTTTTAAACTATGCCTTTTCAATTGAAATTTCCGTTTTGCTGTATAATCACATTGATCACATTGGTACGCAGCACTTGAATGGTTTACTTTGTGTCTTACTAAATTTGGTATCAAATTTGTAGAATATTCACAATGATCACATTTATAATCAACACTATCATTGTGTATTAAATTATGCAATATTAAATTACCTTTCGATTTTGTCATATAATCACATTGTTCACATTTATAATTAACACTATCATTGTGTATTAAACTATGCTGTATTAAATTACCTTTCCATTTTGTCATATAATTGCATTGTTCACAATTGTATTTAGTCCTTGAAGAATGCTTTAATACATGGGCCATTAAATACCGTTTTACATTTGTTGAATAGCCACATTGTTCACATTTATAATCAACACTATCAGTGTGCATTAAACTATGCTGCCTTAAACTAGCTTTCCATTTTGTCGTAAAATCACATTGTTCACATTTATAATTAATACTATAATTGTGTTTTAAACCATGCTTTGTTAAAGAATCTCTCCATTTTGTTGTAAAATCACATTGCTCACATTTATACTTAACATTATCATTGTGTTTTAAACTATGCCGTATTAAAGAAGCTCTGGATCTTGTCCTAAAATCGCATTGTTCACATTTATAATCAACACTATCGCTGTGTATTAAACCATGCTGTCTTAAACTAGCTTTCCATTTTGTTGTAAAATCACATTGTTCACATTTATAATTAACATTATCATTGTGTTTTAGACTATGCCGCATTAAAGAAGCTCTCGATCTCGTCATAAAATCACATTGCTCACATTTATAATTAACACCATCATTGTGTTTTAAACTATGCTGTATTAAATTACCTTTCCATTTTGTCGTAAAATCACATTGTTCACATTTATGACTAACACTATCGTTGTGTTTTAAATTGTGCTTTACTAAAGAATCTTTCAATTTTGTTGTAAAATTACATTGTTTACATTTATAATTAACATTGTCATTGTGTTTTAAACTATGTCGTATTAAAGAAGCTCTCGAACATGTCATAAAATCACAACGCTCACATGTATAATTACCATCGCTGTGTCTTAAACTATGCTGCATTAAATTACCTTTCCATTTTGTTGAAAAATCACATTGTTTACATTTATAATTAACATTATCATTGTGTTTTAAACAATGCTGTATCAAGGAACCTTTTAATCTTGTCGTAAAATCGCATTGCTCACATTTATAATTAACAGTATCATTATGGTTTATACTATGCTTTATTAAATAGGCTTTGCATTTCGTCGTAAAATCACATTGTCCACAATTATATTTAGCTCTCGAATAGTGCTTTACTACATGGGTCTTTAAATACTGTTTGACATTTGTAGAATATTCACATTCTTTACATTTATACATAACACTATCATTGTGTTTTGAACTATGTTTTATTAAATAAGCTTTGCATTTTGTCGTATAATTACATTGTCCACAATTGTATTTAGCTCTTGAATAGTGCTTCACTACATGAGCCTTTAAATACTGTTTCACATTTGTAGAATAGTCACATTCTTTACACTTAAATTTAACACTATCGTTGTGTTTTAAACTATGCTTTATTAAATAAGCTTTGCAGTTTGTTGTATAATCACATTGTCTACAATTGTATTTAGCTATCGAGTAGTGCTTCACTACATGGGCCTTTAAATACCGTTTCACATTTGTAGAATACTCACATTCATGACAATTATACTTAACACTATCATTGTGTCTTAAACTACGCCGTTTCAAATTAACTTTTGATTTCGTCACATAATCACATTTGTGTTTAGAACTTGAGGTGTGTTTTACTTTTGTTTTTGTTGCACACACTGATTGATCATATGCAGATACTATATTTGCAGCATGTTCGATGCTACTTTTTCTTATATTATGTACTTCACTTGTACTGATATTTTCTTCTTTTATTATAAAATGTCTTTCTTCTTTTATCATATCATTATTTATTATAAAATGTTGATCAGTTAAATTTATCTGTCCTTCCTCTTTAGGTTCGAGTTTAACAAGTTTCAAGTCAATCTCAGAAGACATCTCAAACAGTTTATTATATTGATGAGTAAAAATGATCAGCTTTCCTTTAGATTCAAGTAAATAAACATGAATATACACTGATTATTCTTCCTTGTTAGATTGGAGCTTAACAAGTTTTAAATCTGTCTCAGAAGACATCTCAAACAGTTTATTATATTGCTCAGTAAAAATGATCAGCTTTCCTTTAGATTCAAGTAAATAAACGTATGAATGAACACTGATTAAATTATTCTTCCTGTTTAGGTTGGAGTTTAACAAGTTTCAAATCTGTCTCAGAAGACATCTCGAACAGTTTATTACATTGCTGAATAAAAAAACCATTCACTTTCGTGCAAGTAAAAGAAGCAATTTTTAATAAATTCAACAGGCCTAGGAAAAAGTCTAGATGTATGCCTTAGAGACACTTTAATTTAGATGCGATCACAAGTGTTTTGTAGATGCATTGAAATGGACCCAGGGTTGCCAGATGGATATTTTGTCAACAGTAGGTAGGACAAAAACAAAACAGTGGATTTCCTCAACTAAACAGTAAATTTCTTAATAAACATATTTATAAAATAAACCTTAGAATATTAAAAAAATAAAGATATGTAAAAACGTGTCACAAACCAACAAGGTTAACCCTAGGAGGTTCAACCAGATCTGTGCAGACCTTTAGCATATAAACGTGTGTATACATTTTTTGTTTTGCATGTTAGAGACGAATCCGTCCATGACTTCCTATAAGCCGCTACGGCGAACATAAATATTACCTAATGAGCACAATATCAAACCACTTATGTTTTTGTGTTCAGTTTTATTCGTGTTTACAAACGAAATTGTTCTTACGGTATAAGCAGGTCTGTGTAGACCTATGTATGGCATGAATAGTGGGACAGGCAACGTATTAGTATAGCAGCAGCGTTTGTAGTGTAAACATCTGTGAGTTTATTTCATTTTTTATGTTTTATTTGGATAATTGTGCCACATAATATTATAGTAAACAATTGGTTTTGTTTGTTTTGCGTGTTAGTGAACGATTACGCCGTTGTTTGTTTCTATTCAGTGCATTGTTGACACTTTTTATATATAGAAAAATGGCATCAGCATCTAGTATCGATGATATGATTTTGGACGCGGCGAATCGCATTACAAGATATCAAAATTGATCGGAAGAAGAAAGGAGTCAAATGGAAGAAAGGTTAGCCGCATGGTTGGAAGAAATTGATCCATTCGACGGTGACGACACGGATCCTGATTATGTGCTGCCGTTAAAAAATGCGGCTTCCGAAGCTGAGACAGACACCGTTATAGGAAACCGAGGTTCCATATGACGATGATGAGGATTTAGAAGATTTCTATGAAGGCGCTGCAGCTGCCACCGATATGGACGAGGAGCAACGTTCGGCGAGTTCGATTATAATACACCGTTTAAAGGATGGCAAGCTTTGGTCAAGAGCTCCGCCGGCCACAGGTAGACCTCGTGCGCATAACTGCGCCACTATGGACCGTGAAGGCCCGGCTCGAGGGGTTATGCGAACCTCTATTTCAATACTTAAATCGCTAATAACACCCGAGATCGCGCGTCTAATTGTGCGTAAAACGAACTGGAAGGCCAGCAGCTATGCCGTCTATGGTGTGCCAAGAATCCTGAGCAGACCGCGAACGTGGACGAAACCTGTAACCGAAAATGGAATATACGCCTTTTTTGGACTAACTTTGTTTACCGGCATAGTCGGGTCAAACGTCAGCCTGCTCTTGAGTTGTCGGGCAAGAACAGGGCGACGGTGTCTCCGTACCGATATAAAGCTATTCTACAATATATTCGATTCGATAACGGCAACACGAGGCCCGCTCGGCTATGAGAAAGCAAATCGGCCGCCATCGACGACGTTTGGAACATGCTCATGAAGAACTTGGAGCTTCTATAGGTTCCGGGTGGCCAGATAACTATTGATGAGCAATCATTAGCGTACCGAGGCCACACGCGCCACACCCAGTATATACCGTCGAAACCGGCCAAAAATCTGAATAAAAATCTGGTGGATGTGTGACGTCAATTCCAATTACCCATTGAAAGGAATAATATATGTCGGAAACCAGCCAAATGGAGCGCGTGCGGTAAATCAAGGCGAGAACATTCTTCTGAAATTGGTCGAAAAATACGCTGGTTCTGGACGAACAGTATATGCTGATAATTTCTTCTCGCCTTTTGATTTGGCCACGGGTTTGATGGCAAAACGGTTGGCATATGTAGGCACCATGAGCAAAAACAAAGCCTGCATACCGAAGTAAATGTTGGATCCAAAACGAGATGGATTTAGCACAGTATTCGGTTACCACGCTATGCTCATACGTCTCAAAAAAGCAAAAAGTTGTGGTTCTCATCTCGACCGAATATTACAATTGCACCGTCGACTCATCGAAGCCATCGAAGAAGCAATTTGAAATTCTGGACTACAATATGTATAAATCCGGAGTGGACATCATGGATCAGATGGTTGGCGGTTACACGTGCAAACGGGGCACAAACCGATGGCCGTTAGCTCTGTTCTATAACATGTTGGACGTGGCGGGCTTGGTTGCATTTGTCCTTCATGACAAATTGGTGCATGTCAAGAGGAACGACCGAAGACGTGTCTTCCTTATGGAATTAGTAGAACAGCTGGTGGTCCCTCACATGGAGCAGAGAGCAACAAACCCCACTGTACGAGGTATTCAACATATCAAACAGGCAATGGAGTTATTCGGTGTATAGGTTTATTCATTCATTCAATTCAAATTCTAAATCAATTGTTCAACGTATTTTCGCAGGTAGCTACAGGCCCACTGAGAGATGATCAACCAGCCCATGTCGTTTGCTCTGCAACTCGACCATCGTGCTCGCTGTGCTATAAATGGGATAAAAAGCAGCGAAACACTCGATTTCATTGCATGTATTGCGAAAAACCGGGGCGTCAACAGCATGCACATTCCAAGTACGCGTGCCTTGAATGCCGTGTCTAACCTTTATTTTCTTACCCGTGATAAATAAAATAGGGTAAATTGTTACCTAGAAAATGTAAATTGTTCACCTTGTGTTTTTCCTAGCATTAAACACATTTACACACACTTTTAGGATACCTGCCTATGTATTCCTATACAAATCCCATACAGGTCTGCACAGACCTGGTTGTACCAGTTAGCACCAAAAATCCCTGAACCTCGTAGGGTTAAAAATAGAATTATTAAACTTTGTTAAAAAACAAACAAAATATAACCAAATTTGAACAAATCAAGACAGGTAAGTCAGCAATCTACCAAACTGCAAACAAGAATAAACTCGGACAGCAAAACAAAAATAAATATATAATCTTGGCCACCAAAGAATTGACCTACGTCATCGATACATGCATCTAACTAAATAAAACGTTTATTTTGCCATCGCACATAAGTATACATCAAAAAAGGATGGTTAAAATTTCAAGTGCATTTTGAGCAACCAACGTTTAAACACAATGAAGAGAGATGACCTACAAATACTTTTTGTCTTAATATGATCATGAAAATGCTCCTTTGACTAACCTAGTTTGTTATTCCCAAACCTCGTAATATCTGTACAACAGTTCGTGCTGAATTTATTACAATATTTTGAAAAGGAGAAAGAAAACAACGGTCATTTAATATCGCTTTCTAGTGCCCAAGAGGTAGGTGTTTTTACAATTGCCTTAAGCTCAATTAATAGTTATCTCAAATTTACAGCGTGTGGTAAATGCCTTGGGTATATCTGCCACAACAGTGAAAAATATCAAATATCGGGCAAAATCTAATTCAATTCTGTCTAGTCTAGGTAAAAAACGGCCACGTAAGAAAGTTAAATCCGAAGATCTTGTAGATACCTCGAAAATGTCTATGTACGAAGAAAGTGAGGGTATTATAATTATATATACAGGAATTTTTATTAAATTTATACATGTGGGCTATGTATATTAAAAAAAAACGTGTCAATGAATTGGGAATGCAGATGCTATAGGCAACCAACATTACACATGACGTATTTTTATAACTCCTCTCTTTAAGCTTATTCCTTTTCTTAAAGTTAAAATCAGATAGGGTATACGATTACAACTTGAGAGTATTAATACTTGGTTCAACATTATCCTACGCACTTAATTTTGTTCATAAGAGAACTATTAAGTATTAATAATGATGAATGACAAAACTGTGTGTAATAATAAAGAAAATTGTGAAGATATACAAATAGTTCTAGATCAAGTTATGAAAAGATAGACGAAAATGTCTATCGTTTACAAGATACAATGATGTTAAGAATTTTCTATATTTGTGAACATTCCTTAAAACGTAGTAAATGTGTATGTGTACCTTTATATACTTTTATAATAAGCTCATCACGTAAATATGCAACATTTTAAAAGCACAGACGTTTAAAACTTCTGGACAGACAGAGATTAGTAGACATCTAGATGCTAACTTAAAAATTAAAGAAATGAGATAATTTTAATTATAATTTGATTTAGCATAACTATGCATTCATACGTTCATAACGAAAACCGGCAACATTGTAAAAACAAAAACAGTAATCTATGCCAGAATGACGTTTAAAACTTCATTCCAGACAGACATAAATAATACGGGTTAACTTAAAAAATTCAATAAAATATCAATGATACATGTTAACCATTTTCATTCATATCTAATTGTTTTTAAAACTTACCTTGCATTGTATTAAGAAACTTTATAAAAAAAAGTTATGTAAAATTAAATATGTCTGCACTTTTTCTAATAAAATGAATCGTTATTCAGATATTGAAAAAATTTGAACTAACTTAAATTGTACTTTAGGAATTTTTTACCGCTAAATTATGCGTCGTGTCAAAAATTTCATAGATCATAATTAATTGATATGTTTAAGGTCTATGTCTGGGTATTTTTATATCTTTGAAATATGCAGCTGTTTTAGAAATATTTGATAAAAACCAAAAACTGACTCTAATAAACCACCCTCTCGGTCGCTGGGTTTCTCCCAAAATATAATCAGCTCTAAGCCAAATGAAAGCAAGCTTAAATACAAAATTTTAAGTACATATGTATTTTCGTTCTGGAGTTATTGTGGATACTAATAAACACACACACACACACACACACACACACACACACACACACACACACACACTCATTCACGCACGCACGCACGCACGCACCCACCCACCCACACACACACACACACACACACACACACACACACACACACACACACACACACACACACACACACACACACCTTACACCTTACACCTTACACCTTACACCTTACACCTTATACCTTACACCTTACACCTTACAACCTACATATACATATGTACATTTCAACAATTTTTAATATGTTGTTGTGTTCACTCGAAGCGGTTAAACAGCTCGACCTCTTGTTTGTCAATAGAAACAGAAACTTCTTTCCACTCTTTCATTTTTTGATTGGTTGTATATTTTTTAATGCACACAATTTCATCAAAAAGTTCCGAATCATCTATATGAATATACGGGTGTTGTTTTTGAAAAACAGCTAATGGGTTTTCAACATCGGACCACAGAGGCTCTTTTTTAGCAATATCCAACGAAACGCTTGCGAATCTTCAAAGTGTTGCGTCCATTTATCCAAATAGGCTAGTTACGGCTAGGTCTTCTCCTTTATTTACCAAGTGTTAACTTGATTTGGCAAAAGGCTTCATTTTTTCATTCCGTTAATTGTTGCTTTAAATTTGATAGAAGCATGTATACTTCTACCATTAAAGATTTTTCAGATGCCACTTGTAACACACATTTATAAACTGTATAGAAGCTTGTGAGTGAAGAAACTATAGCTAAATTAAAAAAAAAATCTATTAAGAATCAATGTGGGACATTTTTCTAGAGAGAAAATGTAACTTTGTAACGGTTTGAACATTATTAATATTATTTCTATCGAAAATAACAACGCTAACCATCTGGTTTTACTGTATCCCAACAGTTTTTGGTATTCAGCATTACAAACTCTCAAAATTCTTTAATTGTTCAACTCGAACAGTATAAATGTAGAAGTAGTCGTAGATTTTCACAATAATGGCTTCGATGTTAATGGCACGGAGTATGATGATGTTTGAATACAGTTATAAGGGCATGAGCAGCACAATTCACCTCAACTAAAGGTCTTTTAAGCAAACTTTATGAAAGACGTTATTTTGGCCATGTCTTGGTGCTCCTCCAAAATTGCAATTCGTGTTGTCAGTGCACATTGTCATTATTTTTGTTGTTAATTCGTATTTGTCAACCGTTTTAATAATATTTTCGGATGTCTGCAGTTTCACCTGGAAGATCTTGAATTCCAAAAGTTTTACTTGAATGCCCTTGCCTTCATAAAGTATCTTACGGGTATAGGATATATTTTCACACTCTCATGATTTGAACAATCGACATAGATTGTTACAAAATTGACCGTTCCAAGATCATTTTGTATGGATCTTAATGGTTCTTTTTATAAAATATTTCATACAACGCTTTCATATCTGGTTCTAGTACGTGTAAATTATTGTTGGAAGCAACTTTTATTACATTATTATAAGTTTTTTTTTATGAAGGAATAAGTTCAAAGGTAAATATGTAATTAAACATTATTATTAGTAATTTTATTGCAGGTTCACATTCCATTAATATAAGTAATTTGATGGTAATCTCATTATATTTAGAATTTACATCAGTTCTACATACATAAAGACAAAATTTACATCGATTGGGGCTTGAACCTTGATGGCGCAGTTGGTTAGCGCGGTACTCTAACAAAGTACAGGTCGTAGGTTCAAATCCTACTCGAGGTAAACTTTTTATTATGTATTTAATAAAATTAATAATAATTTTTAACTTTTATTACCTTACTAGCAATGATTAGAACGGAAGGAGTGATTGTAGATCACGTTGTGGTACGACCAAGCACATTCAATCGCAGCTAGCTTTTGTTCATCTCCAAATGTGTCCTTATGAAAAAATGACGACAATGCTACTATTAGAAACAGCATCTGCCTTTATGGCATTTTCAGATTTTCTACCGTCCTAGATACACACTACACTATTACAATTATTTATTTAAAACAGTTATTTATTAACACTTAACATTAACTAACGAATTATTTACACTATAATTATTTACACGTACCGGTATATTTATTTTCCACATGTACAAGAGACGGTCGCGCGCTATTTATTTAAGTCGACAAAAGAGCTAGTAGTCTCGCAAATGGTAGAACTTGTGATGTCATCCTATTGTGTTTTGTCTGAAGGTCACGCTATCTTTTTCGTACTTTCTAGACTTTGAATAATTCCTTCTAAACAAGGAAACGTCAGAATAAGAACAATAAAAGGACTTCTTTATAAACGCGAAATATTTGCATAATTTATTAAAATAATTACATATCGTCGGCGAAACCCGAAAAGTGTGTAACTCCATTTCGCAAAATTTTTCAGGAGGGACGAAAAACGTTTTGTCAACATAATACTGTAAATATTTATGTTTTTCTGTTTTGTAAAAAACGAAGTAATATTTTAATTTGCATTACCCGATCTCCAATATTATTACTTGTGAACATTTTATATTTTGATGGATTTACACATATTTCTATTGATTATAAATTTATCAAATTTGGAGTTACACACTACTGTGTGGTTAACTACACCACTTTTAACTGCAAATAAAAGCAGTATTTTTCTGCCAATAATGTTAATTTATTTCTTATATAAAATTATAAACTTACAGATTAAGTTCGCAACGCAAAAAAAAAAACAAAAGTCTTAATACCTATTTACTCATAAGGGATATTATCATAAAACGAGTGGTAGTCTGGTTCAATGGTGGCTTTTAATTGCTGTAGATGTTGAAATTTTTCTTTCTTTATCTTCCTTTTGCTTGTATATAAATTCGGTAAATCAAGAAAATGACGGACAGCCTGACAAGTATTACGTCTTAAGTTTAGACTCTGCCATTCACCTGAGTGTCGTAACTTAAAGTCGGTATCCCCGTTTGGACTATATCTCAACTGTTTCAGGTCTGTAACTACAGGATCTCCTGCTTTGCGTCCAGGTCTAATTGACGTGTAAAACTTAAGACTAGAAAAATCCTTAAAAAAATCAAATGTAAGATACTTCACATTATAGGGGCGTGGATTTTGTCTTGCGCTTCTGCAGTACAGGACATAGTCCGCGGGAACGTTAATTCAGCGATTCCGTAAACGACGTTTTATGGCGGAATGCATAGAGTCCGCCTCCATCTGGGTATGGCCTTTATACAAAAATTTTTGTACAATAGTTACTTTATTTTTGATGGCAATATTGACAAAAGCATTGGATAATACGTGATTCCGGTTTTGAGCCACACATCCATCACTCCAAAATATTATTCTGGGCAAAGTATTATTTTCTAATTTTGCCAGAATTTCGGTCTCAACAAAATATGAGAGTATCGTAGAAAACTCATTTGCGCAAAGAGATCCTTTTATTTCGCTCCAAATGAAGCAATATCCGTCGTTTGTCTTTATGTCATAGAGTGTAAAATTATGAATCGCTAATTTCGTTTTATAGTACATAAGTGACACTTTCGATGTTGGGGCTAGAAGAACAGCCTGTAGATCCATTGTGAAAACCAGGTCTTCAGAAGTTTTGTCATGACTTTTCTCATTTCTCGCTTCTTCTTTGAGACATAAATAATCTTGATATTGTTCCTCACTAATGTTTTTAGATTCGTAACCTACACATACCTCACACTGATCCTTTTTAGGCCTGTATAATGACAAATTCATTTCATTGAATATAGATGAAAATGTTGTAATACTGACGGCTTCAACATTTTTATCTACGCACCAGGAATCTTTGTAAAAACGAAAAAGTTCTCGTTTGCTTTGCCATAAAGGTTCCAGGTATAATTTGCTGGTAGAGGAACGGCAGTAATGTGATTCCATTTTGACCAGGGAATTCAAAAATTCCCTTACATTACCTCCTACTAGTTTTCTTCTGTTATTGATGTTGCCTTCTGTCGTTTCATTCTTTTCTTGCATTACGGTATTTATGCTTTCAGAGTCTTCTTTTTTCAACCAAAGCCAAATTACGTTTTGTGAGATTCCCAAAGTACTGATGAATATTTTCTTACATACTCTATATTTCAGGGTACGTCCACATTTTAAGTGGTATTGCAATGAATAATTTCTCCTACTAGTTTCGTTTGTGCCCCGGCGTCTGTTCACCGTTTTCAGGGTTACTAAACCAATAGCGTATTTCCGTTTTTCAGGCCACGACATGTTCCAAAATTTTCTAAATATCTCATTTCGCTGTTCTTCTATTGCACTCTAAAACACAATTTGACTTTCCTAGTTTACAGGAATATGTATTTTTTAATATTTTCTCTGGTCTTTTAACTGTATAGTTCCATTTATCACTAATTTTCTGCTTACCACGATAGCTCTGGCCAAGCTCCCTTTTGCGTTTATTTTTAAAATAGGAGGGATCTTGTTTAACTTTGCCTAATCTCCGCTTTTTTTTTGTAGGTCCATTACCATTTTCTGTCAAGTTGTCATTTTCCCCATTAGAAACTAGATCATCCAATCCCCTTGCACTTTGCCCGTCCGTTTCATTCTCTTGTTCGCTTTCACGTTCTGCACCAGGTAAATATTCCTCATCAGAATCTGTTTGTCCGTTGTCAGAAGAATGGTCAAGTTCTGGGTTTGGGCTAATTTAACCCTAAAAATGCATTTTGCCTACATCTGATGTTTAGAAAAAATTTAGTTACGTACCTATTAAAGAATCTTCGCTCGGGCCTGTAATATCCATTATTACATTATCTAAAAAAAATGTTTCGTTTTAAAAACATCATAGGTTTTCAGCAATAAAATTTTTTAAAGGGAAATATTATACGTATAGGTAAACTTATACCTTCCATTGCAAGACGATAATCAGAATTTTCCACTGCTTCAAAACAACAACAACAAAAGTAAAGAATTTTTTGTGCATAAAACATACCTGATGATGTAGGAAATTCTTCTGGACTTTTTACATTAACTGGATCTTGACATAGATTATTGAATTCATTTCCTCCTGAAAGAGGTAACTTTTTCCATTAGGGTCGTATGACACGAATCATCTTTTAGCACTAATTTTATTACTATTTTTGTGTGCTTGTTGCGCGCGCAGAATCGGCCGCATTTCCTATTGAAAAAACTTTCCTACAAAATCTGCGCGTGTCACAAGCACAAAAAAATAGTATTAAATTTAGTGCTGAAAACAGTCTCGTGTCATGCGGCCTTTATTTAAAAAAAATCATTACCTGGATCGACATGAATTTGTTGCAAAAAACCGTCTGGTCCTACAATGCACTCTTCAATGACAATGTCGTTATTTTCAAATTGAATCTCTAAAGATCCAGAGCTTACATTTTCAGCTAAAGCCATAGCCACCATTCTCTGACCCCGAGACATCAGAATAGTTTTAAGGATACAGATTTCCTAAAATAATTTACTATTTTAGTCAATTATTGGCAATTAACATGCAATTTTCTAGTGCCGGATTATTAGTAAATAATGCCAAATTTGGAGATACATATTTTTCGAGATCACACCTATCAAAAATATGTGCGTGAAAAATGTGTATGTCCAACTTCTGTTTTAAACATAAATTACGGTAGTTATTAGTGTGAGTTCTTCATAAAATTTATTGTTTTATCATTTTTGGTAAACTTACCTTTGTTTTTAGCAAATTATACTTATTTAATTAACTATATTTCACACAAAGCAAACAGCAAGTAACTGGAGCACACAATTAGGGTTAGGAAACAGAACGCCGGTATACGGATATACACATTATTCCGATTCAGGGGCGCGCCAGGAGCATGCGGCGCCTGTGTCAAAATTTTTGATGGCGCCCCATAAATTAAAAACATTTGTATCAAAAACTAGTATTATAAATATTTTGCATGCCTAGGTGATAAGAGCCCCAACAACTATCGGTTCGGACACTTTAATTTTTAATTCTCTAGTAGCATTTTTAAGTAATACGACATGAATAAAAAAATAATGAATAATTAATTTGAAATACTATAATTTTTAGGCTTATGTTTAGGGACATTTAAATGACTGTTTTTGTTATATTCTTAACGCATTGAAATAAAAAACACAAGATTGAAATAGTCTGTGTAAACTTTTTTATTTAAAATACAAAATTACAAACACAAGAAAACAGATAAACAACAATAATAAATGAAAAATATAATATTTATAATATAAACATAATACATATACGGTAAATTAAATACAAACAATGTAAATAAGTCATTAAATAAATTTTACTTTCCTAGCTTTTAGTAAAGAAAAAGATTGGATAATATCATGAATATCAAGTTTATCCAGTATGTCAGACTCAATTGAAATTATTGCGAGATCTGATAATCTATTTTACTATAGGTTGATCTTCATGTTCATAATCAAATTGAGTAGATTTTTTACGTCGTCTTAATGGCCTCGCACTACGAAATTCAGTTTCTATGTCAAACTTTTCTGCAATTAATTTGGAACTTTCAACAATTTCTGCAAAACTAGCATCAGATCGATAATTAGTTAAAAATGTATTTAGTTTGTTTAATGCATCCAAAGCAAGTAGCAAATTTGTAATTTGAGATTGAAGCATTTTACTCACAAAATTCACTTGATTTAAAATATCATACCACAACGGAGCAAATAAATGTAAATGTATAAATTTTTTCTCCCAGACATTTTGCTTGGTATTTAGATTGTTCGTCGACTCTTGTGTGGTCATTGCAAATTTCAAATAATGCATCAAAAACTTCTGGTAAATATTTATAGAGAGGCTTTATGGCATCAATTCAACTTGACCAGCGTGTTTCGGGTAAGGGCTTTGAAGTTAAACTAGTAACATGTTTGATTAAGATATTCCATCGATTAGTAGACGCTGAGAAAAATTTGTATAATTCTTGTATTATATTAAAAAAATTTATTGTTTCATGGTTGACATTAGCGGCATCATTTACAATTAGATTCAGGCTGTGATTCGCACAAGGAACATAAAAAGCTCGCGGGTTCAAATCTAAAATTCTTTTTGTAGGCCACTATTTTTGCCGCGCATGTTAGAGCCATTATCATAGCCTTGGCCTCTTATATTATTTATGTCTAAATTTAATGTTTTAATAGATCAATAAGAAATGTTGTTAATCCAGCCCTGTGACATCTAAAATTGGATAAAATGCTAAAAAATGTTCATGTATTTCAGTCGATCCTAATGCTAAATTGAAATGAAAGAATCGAATTATTACACTTATTTGCTCAATTTGAGAAACATCCGGAGTGCAATCTAATATTATTGAAAAATATTTATTTTGTCGACATAAATTTATAATATGATTTTTAATATTAAAAGCCATTAAGGAAAGTATTTCATTTTGGATTTTGTCTCCTAGATATGTTGGTATTTTGTGAAATTCAGAATCGCTATTTATACGTAGTGTGTGTTCCGATATAATAGGATCAAACTTTTCTAGCATTTCAATACATTTTAAAAAATTACTATTGTTGCGATTGTAAAGATTATTGCTTTTGCCTCGAAGTGCTAAATTTTGTTTACATAAAAATTGAATTACATAAATTATTCGCTTTATTACTTCATACCATCGTTTTCTTTCAATGTCTAATATTGTTTGTTGTAAATAATCAACAGTAGTTTTATTTTTGAACGATAGAAGCAACTCTGTCCATTTGTTGTAGTTAGTAAAGTGAGTGGAAGTTTTTTCATGGCGATTCGGGTACATTGCTATATGATGCCAGTCATTAAATCCCTGAATAAATCTATTTTGCTGAGAAGGTTCGAAAAGTTTACAACAAAAGCAATAAACATTATTTTTCGTAATTGAGTAAATCAACCAATTTTTATTACATTCTTCACCATTTTTTAAGTTTCTCTTATAGTAACTTTCAGAAAATTTTCGACCCAACAAATCGCGCGGAAAATTAAAGTTTTTTATTTGTTTAGGACCCGTTTTTATAATAGCTTGCCTAGATATGTGAGATATTGGTTCCGGCCAAAGCCCTGGGTCACCAAATGCACATTTATTTATTGTATCTGCACCTGTCTCTTCAGTATAGTCCCCAGATCCAAAAACAGGGGTAATTTCTTCAACGATTTGATTATCTTCACTGGGAGTTGGTCCTGGCTGACTTTGTATTTTCAATTCATCTACACTGCAACCGGGTACTGATTCCTGAATTGAATCTGGCGGATAATCTTGGTCAGTTCTGGTCATTTGTTTCGTAAAATACTGTGTTAATCTTGAAGCATTTTTCTCTTGTTCTTCTTGGCGTCTTTTTTTATTAATTAAATTTTGATGCCCGGAGAGTTTCTTTTTCTTTCTTTCTTGAGACATCTAAATAAAAATATTCAATAAATTATAAATGTAATTATTCTATTACCAAAAGTCTTGTTTGCGTTATTTGCTTTAGTTTTGCTTTAATTATAGGAAAGTATGAAGTAACATTTTCGAATAATTTCGCTTTTATTACTTTTTTTTCTAGATTTTGCAAACATAATCGCTACCCCTGTTGGGAAATGCGTGTTGTTATGTATGTATGTTTATTTTAAATGCAAAATAGCTTACCTTTAATCTTTAATGTTCTTGATATTCTTACATTCTACATAAATTCTACACTAGTGCAGTACTGCTTGCTGAAGGAGAATGAAGCAAATAATATGTTTGTTCAATCATAGACGATTTCAAGTAATGCGTGTTTAACAAGACTAAACGAGTTAGAACGCTTGCGCTTCATTTTGTAAATCCGTGCGTGGACAAATCCACTGTATACATGATATTAACACGACTATACGAACTATTCATGTTAGAACAAGAATAATTACTGAGATCATAAATAAGTTATAATAAAATAAGGCGATATTGAATTATTTTAATCGCAGCCTATACCGAATTTTGAATTTATATACATTTTTAAGGCGCCTGTGTTCGCTGACACATTCGACACGTGGACGGCGCGCCCCTGTTCTGTTTACAAATAACACCTCATGGAGATAGACAGATTTCTATTTATGGTTTCTGAAGAGTTTGAAAATTAATGGACTTACACAGTTTTGTAGAGCTTTAGATTTCGTTTTTTTCTAAACAGATGCCGCTAAAACCCTATTTTCATAAAAAAAATGGAGTTACACACTTTTCGGGTTTCGCAGACGATATACGAAATGATGTATTTAAAAAAGGGACTGTCCCGTATACTGGGGACGAATGTCGCCTTGACCTCAAGGAAGTCCACTTTTATTTTCAATATTTGTCGCAAAATTACCAATAGGTACAATTGTGTTCTCAAACTACATCTATATTTCCTGTAATGTAAATGAAACATATACTACTTCAAAACTTATTGCTGACAGCAGGAATTCTGATGGGCGCAAAAAAATGCATTGCATACAATAAAACCGCTATGCTGTGCACTGGCAGTAAACACAGAAAGACGATCACTTATGGAATAGATGAAAATCTTGACTTTACTGAGCATGTTAATAAGATTGCAAGTATGGGTATTGCTAAGCTATTACTGGTTAAAACATTAATTTGTCCTAACATCGAATACTGCCAATTGTTAAACGAATCCTTTACTTAATAGTCACTTTCTTGTAGAAAAATAACATAAATATAAGAGATACTATGTACTCCGTTTCTAAGGACACATGCTCTAAATTCAAAGGATGGTTTACTTATGCTACACCACACACTTTGTCTAGTATTAAGAGTTATTAAACTATTCTTACAAAACATTTGAGTTGGAAATTAATGAAGAACTACTGAAAAAGTAAAATGTATTAATTTTTTTATATATTACTGTTACACACCATTTAAGAAGTGTATTATTATAAAGAATATTTACCCTATTTTTTTGATAAAAAATTATGAGGCTTTTGATTTAATATTCTAAAACTAATAAAATACTATACATTACGTTCTATATATTTTATTAAAAATACTATTTTAAAAAAATGTAACAATGTATAAAAGGTTACGAATTGTACTTCAAACTTAGATCTATTAAAACTTTATAATAGGTATATCCATATGTAACTGAACTTACCCATCATCATATTTAGCATTTATTTACATAATGCCTTGAGAAAAAAAATACTGAGTACAATGAGTTAAAGCTTAATCTATAAGAGTGTGATTACATCACAGTCCCAGTACGATGTATAATTTACACTATACAATTGCAATTGAAAATGGACGGATTAATATAGATGGTTTGGATTAGGCTCATAACCACTTTAATAAATATGAACCAAATATTAGAGAAGAAAGTATTAAAACCAATGACGGTAATCCTGTATTTGATCCATTACACCAATGGTCCAAAAAACAAAAACAAAATGTTGTTGAGTCATAATGATTCCTACAAAACAAAATTAAATGGTTTATTAATCAGTAAAAGTACATAGATACCTATAAATATCTAGTTCTTTAATGGAATTATTAACATAGTTTCCAAGTATTGTGTGTTTTGCAGCTGGCCGACATCCTTCATAGTGATCGGCAGGTATATCTTTACGTAAACCCTTTATAGAACTTAAACAAGTCCTGGTTATTACAACATCAGCTAAAATGTAGCAATTAATAAGTCGTTACATTGAGTATTTAACTGTACCATCTTTCGTTTCTAATATTTTCACACAGACATCATCTTGTTCAGGGCATACCTTTGTCCAGTGCCATAACCAATTTAATTTTTCTCCACATCCCGGTTGTGTGCTTATGCATTCATAACACCAAAGAGAGCCAAAAGCTGGAAATTTAGTGTTAAATGAGTAAATTTCTTGTTGGAATATAGCCACACCCACCTGTTACCAGTGGGCAAGAGAATAATTACCTGATGATATAACAGTACATATAAATAAAAGATATACAAATATTTTTTGCATTTTTGTACAAAGAGAGATTTAAAATTTGTGCATAAAAAAACTTTGAAAATTTGAAAATTCACATAACTATATGTTATGAGTCAGGTATTTATTTACATAGTCTTGCAGGTTAATTAATTGTAATGTTAATCGTACGCATGCGCGTACTTCATATTTAAAAAACAAAAGAATGCACTATTAGTTTGTACATAGCAGTGTTTCTGTACAGGGTGTTTCACTTATTTCGTTTGAAACATAGCTCGGAATCGCATACCTAATCTTGGTGTGTGGTTGAAATCTAGGAATTAGGAGAACACTATAAAGAAACTGCTTCTCAAACATATTTTTAATCTACAGGGCGCTTTATTTTGATTGTTACATATGTTGGTGTAGTTTATATAATATTTCCAATAAACTAAACTTTGTTATGCGATATTTAAAATACTTTGTAGCTTAAAAAGGATGGATTGCTTTATTTACCTACAGAGAGGGCGAGGAGAGTGGACATTCATATAGGCAATCTTGAGATAAGTTTACTTCCTCCCAAAATAATAGAGAGCAGTCATAACTAACAAATAACCATTTTTATTGGTTGTTTTCGCGTACATTATGTTTCATATTTTGGCGTTTGAAAGTTTTAAGTGTCTTTTTGTGAATTTGCTTAACTATTTTTTAATTTATTTACTACTTTCAGTCTCCGTTTGTGCGGTTTACATTGAGAAACTGATAATACTCAATCGAAATAATCGTACTATTGTTACGGGCGAAAATGGAAGTAGAATCTGAAGTAACATATAAGAGGGAGGGTGATAATAGCTTAGTAGTGAAAGAGGTGGCTGTGATATTAATTTTCATGTAGGTAGTTCGCAATACATAAGTCATAAT
Source organism: Vesta saturnalis (assembly GCA_036346205.1). NCBI lineage: Eukaryota > Metazoa > Arthropoda > Insecta > Coleoptera > Lampyridae > Vesta > Vesta saturnalis. The sequence goes on from JARFJB010002049.1 coordinate 1,138,165, forward strand.
AGGGAAAGTCATAAATTAAAGGGGCGCTAGTTTGTTTATAATCGACAATATCGGAGTTTAAACACCTAAATTCGGGTATTCTACAGAAAAGTTTAAAACAAACAAAACACTTGCTTATCTTACGTAGCATAACGCAGGTGAATCGGTAAAATAAAAGCCTTTGTTCGGCGTTTGCGGTAAAGCTTCAATACGTTTGCACGTAATCTCAACTAAATAATTAAAAATTAATTGAAAAACAAAACCACCCTTTCCCCCATAGGAGCACGTCATCTTTTTAACCGCTACTCTAAAAAATCTTCCATACTAAAACTACGTAATGAAAAAAAAAACCTGATACCTAGAATCGAGACGTAAACATTCTGTTTTTCAATAAGAAACCCCACTACTCAAAAGAATTTTCTATAACTTCCCCAATCCTTAAATGAACTGGTAAGCTTGAAAGTACGCAGAAATATTTACCCACGACCGAACCTCTCGGTATTAAATACGATAACACAAATAAATTTAAACCGACACATATTATGTTTCTTAAAACTCTTCATCCATAATGAAATTTAATTCCTTTTATCGAAGATGCGATAAAAAACTTTAAAATAAAAATCTTAAATTAATGTTAGGTTACCACCTAACATTAATTTAAGGTCCTACATATAATATCCAAATTCACGAATATTAAAAAAAAATTCTGACAATCTTATCCACTCGTGACGCTGTCAAAGTTTTTTAAGTTTGAACAATGTTTGTGTACCTACATTTACATTTAATGACGAGAGTTGTAAGTAACATTACGTACGAGCGGAAAAAGTTGCGCACGAGCCGTTAGGCGAGTGCAGTAATTCCACGACTACGTAAGTGACTTACAACTCGAGTTGTGTACTATACTTTTTTTACGACCATCCATTTTATATATGTAACTACGAGCTGCAAAAACGGAAGTTCATTTGTAAATTAGATTGAAATCGAAATTCACATTGATTTGAAAATAAGTACTTTTCAATAATATTAATCTATATTTATTAAAATTAACAATTAAATAATCTAACACATTATTTTTCAGTATAGTAATTATAATTTGTAACCTTATAAGCTGCTGCTAAAGTATATAAACACTATTATTAAATGGCGTCAAATTGTAACATTATAAAGTATAAACACTAAAACTGGGCCAACTTGTAATGTTAAAACAAAAGCAATGATGTAATAAATTGATCGAATAATTTTAATTAATAAAAATAATTACCAAATAATAATCGCTACTGCCGTCGGCTCATCGATAGATTGAGATAGGGAGGGTTCAAATATACAGGGTTCAATTAACGCACCTGCAATACTGCATGCTTTTCCTCAGCTTAATTATTTCCACTTATCCCCAATTCATAAAAAAATGTTATCTAAAAATTATGAAAAAATGATAAATTCTCGAGCGCCATGTTGTCTTTTTTTTATATATCTATCTAGGAACAACAAAACCTAGTTAATGAATACTATTAAACAAATTAACACAAATGAAAATAAAATAACAAGTTATGCATAAATTTATTTAATATATGATTGAAAACGTAAAAAAATCAGAAGCCATAAACTATACTAAATTATATAAAAAAACATTACCTTTTAACGGTTATGTACATACACTGTATCTGGTAACTATGAAGCAGAATGGTTCATATGGTGAGGTCAATGTCTTGCTTAGTTATCCTTAAAATATGGAATTTCCTTGAAGTTTAATTCGCCAAATTTATTTGAAAAAGTATATAGAACTTGTGTTGTAAAGGTAATTCAAGTAAAACTTGCCATTTAAATTAATAGAATAGTAAAATTATGGACTTATACGTGCCATTAAAAATATATTATAAAAATGCCATATAAAAGTATGCATTAAAAAATACTTAATTAAAAAGGTGCCTAAAAAAAGCAAAGGCTTTAGTTTTAATTATAATGAGAAAAAAATAACTTACCACCAAAATTCTGATGGCACCAAAATATAAAAAATTAAGTAAAAATCATTCTTATAGCTGTAATATTCAGCATTAAGTGAATTAAAAAAAGCTTTCAGAATAATTCAAGTGTATTCCCCCTAAAAGTCTTCACGCTTGCGCGGATACATTAATATAAATTCAATTTTTTTTAAGAAAGGGAACTACAACTATTTATGTAATATTACACCCAAAAGATATGTTCTAGGAAATGCCAATTAAATTGCCATTCTCAATTCTACATATTAATAATTAAAAAATTTTCTAATATTACGCCAAATAAATGAACGATTCTTAAATTAATGTACTTTTTAATACAACCACAAAAAAAAAGGTTGTTACAAATTGATAGTGAAATTTTTGCAGTGTTTCAATATTAATGGTCTAAATGAAGCGTTGTGTGATAGAACAGTTGTAGATGCTGCTGGATTGTTTTCCTCAACGGCAAGTTTTAGATTTTGCTCCAGAGAAGCAGAAGTTGCAGCTACGGTATCCATTATTTTATCTGCAGTTACCTAGTCGTATTCCTCAACTACAAAATCCAGATTTTGTTCCAAACAACTAGAAGTTGTAGATATTGCCCCCATTATTTTATCTGCATTTGTGGTCTGATTGAAAAGAAAATTATCTACATAGCCCTCCGCCACCGCCGAAGAGCGCCATCCTCCATGGCGCTTAAGGGCAAGTAAATCCCCATCAGCATTCACTAGAAGAGTGGCTGAGGTTCTGTGAAAACAATGACTTGTATACGACGAAGGATTCTACAAATCCAAATACTGCGCAACTTGTTTCGGGACATTGCCAATTTTATTAATTCCCACAATTTGCTTTGTACATCTCCCTTTTTGGTAATTCGTGAAAAATTGGTTGATGTTTGTCTCTTTAAGTTTAAGACGAATGTCTACATATCTTTTGCAGACATTATAAAAGGCTCCAGATATAACAACTGATCTCTCAAGTTTTGTCTTACTTGTGGTGTGGTAATATTTACAAGAAATTTTTTATCTAAATCTTCAACATCTTTAATTTGCAAATTCTTTTATTCCTGCTTGCGACAGGGTCCGCTTATTCCAATAACTATAACAGTCTGCAATAAATAATAATATTGATACACCGAGAGATTTTTTAAATTTGAATCACTTACTTGTGTGAGCAGAAAATTGAAATCGGGAGCGTCTTCTATAAACTTATTAATTTGAGCAGCCGTTAATATCTGGTATTAGTAGAAGACAGGCACCTTCCCTACTCCACTGGTTTTGTGATCTGGGGGCACGTTGGTCGCCATTTTTTACTCGTCCACGTGTGTGTGTGGTATTTCCTACCCTATTTTTGGCGGCATCTTTTCGATGGTCATTTTCAACCCCTAATTATTTTTGTTTTTACACACCCACGTGTGAGACCGTATTGTCCACCCCTATGGTTTCTTTTCGGAGGTTTTTTTCAACCCTTGATGGAATTTTCACCCCAATTAGAGCCGTTTTAGTTGTGTTAAGAACTTTTTTGTCAGTTCACACCTATGGATTCTTTTCGCCAGTCATTTTTAACCCCTTGATGGAATTTTTACCCTAATTACCGCCTCTTTGGCAGTTTAGCCCCTAGAAGGTAGGCAAATGCGTGCGCGTACAATGTTCTAATAAGGAGGCCTAACGCTAGCTTGTAAGACACGTGTAGGGCTTCGCAACTTGTTCTCGGGTCTTCGCCCCCTGGCTGGAGATGATATGGGGACAAACAAATCAGTTAATTAATCAATCAATCAATCTCAAACAAATCATGCTCGATCAAATCAACCAGATCAATCTCAATCAATCAACCAAAATTATGTCTTACAGTTTGCGGACACCAGATTACAGTTCAAAACTGAATACATTAAAGTCTAATTAAATATGACGTGAAATAATAAATTATTTCTACCCTAATGCAATGATGCTTTATATATATATATATATATATATATATATATATATATATATATATATATATTTCAATTCAATTACATTACATACACACACAATTGTTTCATAGAAACGTGTTCATTAATAGATATAAAAACCCCATTAATAAGACTGGAAAGTAATAATTACTTATTTATAACATAGAGTTAAATTAAATTACCATGTTTTTAAGAATATCAAACTGATATAATGGAAATAAAAGGCAAAAGGTTTTAATGGTTTTATTATTATACGCGAATTAACAATAACTACAAGTTCAAAATCCACGAATACGTACCAACTATTTGTAGAGCTGATCTTATGACGTCATCCTATAAGAGTAATAATACATTTTTAAAATCTTAATCGACAATTTTGTTAGCAATATCAAGTAAAAACACACACACACACACACACACACACACACAATATATATATATATATATATATATATATATTAAAAATAACACGTTTACCTTTAGAAGTGTTTTTCTTTCAGTTGTTCTAATAATGATAACCATATGTTGAACTGAAATATTTTTTATACAACGTGTCCACATGTAGTCGCACTAAACACGTTTTATGAATGATTGGATATAAACTGGCTATTACATTCCGATCATTAACTAATTTAGAAAGTAATACACAAAACCTGATTACTGCTACTCGTATTTAGCAATTATATTGTACTTATAAAATTAACATTCAAAACAAATATTTTAAACATTTTGCTACTGCAAAATTACTTTTAAATAATTGGAATCTTGAGATTACATAAACTATTGCATACTCAATTACGCTCACACACACACACACCCACGCGCACACGCACGCACACACACACACACACGCACGCACCCACACACCCCCACACCCACAAACACACAAGCACACAAACACATAAACACAAACACACAAAAACACAAACACACGAACACACAAACACACAAGGACACAAACACACAAGGACACAAACACACACGGACACTGTAACGTACAAAAATTCATCGGTGCATAATTCTGTTAATTGCTAGAAAATTATCTATTTTTAACTTCTTTTCGATATGTTGTAAAGGGACGCCGTCAGACATCCCGATTTTTTATTATTTTTAATTAGTTCCCAAAGTTTATTAACAAGACGCCGTCCTTTATAAAATTTTCCGATCATGATTAATTATTTGCTAAGTAAAATACCAGTGCTGATTCACAGAATTTAGTAAGATAACGTGACGCGCTAAATGCACAGGTGCAAGACATTATAAAGATTCGTAGAAGTTCTAGTAAAAATTAAACAGATTTCATAACGTTGCATATAATTGCACAATAATTAATCATGCATCCTCCCTCCAGACGTAAAATCCCAAAACGTTTAAAAGTTTGGATACGTCAGAGCATCTTCCACCAATCCGGGCTTACGGAAGCTCACCAAAAAGTTTAGTAACCACCCTTGCGAATTATATATAAAAACGCGGCACGCGCTGCAGAGAGAGCCTTTTTTGTTTAGTTTTCTTAGCTGTCTTCAAGCTTCTAAATCTTACAGAAGAATTCGAATCGAAACCGTGTGCTATAAATCGCGTTCGCGCCGACTACTACCTGTTGTAAACCAGCCGCCTGAAACCGCCGTCCGAGTAGAAACCGCGACTCCGCGACTTGATAGCATCACCGAAGTTAAAAGGTTAGAGTTGTAGAAATCTAACGTTGAAAGTACGTAAGTTGAGATACCTGGTTATAGGGATATGCAGGGTTGTAAGCCCGACGTACTCTTCTGTTACCAGACGTATTCTTCTAGTACTAGACATACACACCTACACAGTGGAGTTTGAAGGGTAGTTGCCCGACATTCCATTTGACAGACCGAGATCCTACTGTTTAGTATAACGGGTGGTTTGCCCAGATTACTGACAAAGGAGATCCACATATACACGCATTAACACAGTGGAGTTTGAAGGGTAGTTGCCCGACATTCCATTTGACAGACCGAGATCCTACTGTTTAGTATAACGGGTGGTTTGCCCAGATTACTGACAAAGGAGATCCACCTACACAAATTTACACAAACACCACAAAACAATACACCTCGACAAACGTACCATCGACCGCCAGATACCTGTAATTAAAACCTCGTCGGAAGATTGAGTAGAACACCTCGTTAACGCCGTAAATCCAGTAATATAGAAACGTAACCGTAAACACGAGACGTGTCCGTCAGTAGTTAACAACCACCTGTAAAGTAAACGAAATCACCACCGCCGCCACCGTAAGAACGTAAGTTGCACCTTTGACAAGCATTAAGATTGTTACCCGTAAACCAGAGACTACCGGATAGTTTCTGGTGTTAAATAAACCAAATCGTGATTGTTAAACGCGAAAGAAAGGATTTTATTTTAAAATAGAAAACGAAGGTTTTATATTTTAAAACACGGCCAACATAACAAAAGCTTGTAATTTTTATTTTGTTTAAATAAAAACCGGTATAAGATAATTAATATCGTAAAAAGAAATATAAATTCCGCAGCTACCGTATAAACGCTATTTTCATAAGAAAAGCTTTCATTTATTTAAAAGGGCAAAATTGAATGTAAATGGGAATGAGTTTATTTTTGTAAGAAAAGCAGGTATAAAATTATACACTGATAACCGACCGCTTTAAAATATCGATTATTCTTTAAAGGCAGAGTATTGAACCCATCTTATCGCGCACGTGTTTGTATCACGTTATCTGACTACCTGCTTCTGTATGCTATACAGGGACGTATTCAGGTAAAATTATTTATTTATTGATATTAGAAATTAACCAATATAAATTGAAAACAGTTCAAAGACGAAAACTAAAAGTCAAAACCCCAACCCTTCTATTAACGTCACATTACAGAAACTACAGAGGACCACCTGACTGCAGATCACCTGGGGAAGGGAGAGTGTTTACATCTGGCGCCTAAAGACCACCTGAAGAAGGAAGAGTTACAAATTTGCCTGTATCTATATCTTAAGTTACATAATATAGAAATATAAATAAATAGGGAATAAAGTATATGTATATATGAACCTTTGTAATCTATTTGTTCAACGTGTTAAGAGCCCGAATAACGAACCCCGATCCTTATTTTGCAAGTACAAAATTCCGACTGAGCATTTACAATGTACTAAACGCACAATTCGTACAAGCAGTATTTAAAAACATTGCAGTAATTTACATGTCTTCTATTGTGTAATTTAACAAAAATCCGGTTAATAATAATAATAATAATAATTCTATCAAAAGTAAATAGGTATGACATCTGTCGGCGTGTAGCCAAACCAAATAACCAATGGGAAATCGTTTTATTGAACATAAATCTAATAGATCACAAATTCGATTTTGATAACAAAAATTTTCACTTTCTTCTCCGCCATTTTGGAGACACTACGAAAATTCTGTGATTTCTTTTACACTTGCTAATATACGAAATTGTTTCGGATTCTGGTAAAAGATGTCAAACCAATAGGAATTTCTACCAAATTTTCTAGTCCTATTGATCGCAAAGTTTACGGATTATAAACAAAATTTAATAGTGTCCAATAAGGGGGAACGGAACCCATACAATCTACAAGTATAAAACTTTAGATTCGTTTTTACATTTATTGCACGCCTTACAACGTAGTGCGATTAGATTAGATTAGCTTAGATTAGACTATCTATCGATGTGGTTAGCGAAAATAGAAACCGAAAAATAAAAGTAACAGGAAACCTTATTAATCGTCACATATTTTGCAACTGGCTTCTCGGATATTACCGTAAATTGGGTTATATGTAACTACATCTACTTCATGCGCGCTGTTTAACTATGTTCATAATAGTGGTTATATTTTGCATTTATGGAACTGGTGTGAGGTAACCAGCGTTAACAGGTCAGATTAATGCATGTTTTATTTCGTATACATCTATGACTTCCTCATTATACTATAACTCATTTGGAGTGGTACGAAGGTACTAAAACAACAATTGATTAGTTATTGACTAGAAGTACACACTAGAAATATACATACCTACGCTAATTAGTTATAAATGCAAATCTCAATGTACAATTAATATTCAACCACCGACACAAAATATTTTAGTGCTTCATATAACGTTACTGGCAACATTACTCTTGCGGCTTTCAATATTCTTTTTGGAATGCAAACCTCATCGTTGATGTGGGTCGAGTTGGCGGCCATTTGCATATCTACTACTGTTCAGAGGCAGACTCCTCACGTGATAAAGATATAAATATTTAACACCGTTATGCAACTGTTATTGTAGAACTGCTATCAACTTGTTATTTTCTACTTTTCATTTTGAATACAATTTAACTGCTATTTCATACTTTAGGATAAAACTCACTATTTGTTACTTCTCATTGTAAAATATATTTGGACTTTTGTATTCAATATAAGCTACTAGGGTCATAATTTAACTGCTATTTCATATTTTAAGATAAAACTCGCTATTTGCTATCTTAACGCACTGTAAATTGGTATGACTATAGGTATATCATTCCCGTATAAAGGTTACTTAACGATTATTTTGATTTTGGGTGTAAATTTGAACTTTACCGATTAAAAATGTATTTGTTATAATTTTGGTGTACAACGGCAGCAAGTTTCTGTTTTGGTAACTGTAAATAATTTTCTTACGCGCTCTTAGCGTAATTTTTTTAAGCTTCTCTTTCAGGGGTAAGGGAAGGCCTCCCATCGTGAAAAGAGAAACATATTATAAATATTGTAAGTATTTTTATCTCTATTTTATTTTTTTTGATAAAGCGGTTATGAGCTGGATTAAATCCGCTCTGAGTACTTGCAAAAGTTAATTAAATTCATATTTGTCTTTGGGGTGTACACATATAGTATAAGTATATCTATTATTTGGAAATGTTCTGGGTTATAATTTTGGGAAACATTAACGGGTAATTATTTTGTAATTATACTTATAAACTTTCTCAAGACGTTGTTTATACTACGCAGATAGCCGAGTTATTATTTTTTTGTTGTTCACTGCTACCATTAAACCAAATTATTATTTTTTTTACTTCAGAATATAACGATACGTTCGAGAGACTCATTATCTTATTCCTCCCGTCCCTTGTGAATGTTATCCTTTCCTTCCTGTACTTACCTGCACATACATAACTATCTAGGAGTTGGGGTAGTACTGCGTTTGACTTCCGGTGAACAACTCCTGGCGCCTGTTAAATAAATACTTCTGACCCCGCCCGCCTCCTATGAGCTAGACGGTGTATTTCTAACAGCAGATAAGTGTAGGACTTACCGTCTGTTGTATTTGCTAACTTCTTTTTGTTTCTTTGTCTACGTTCTTATATCTTACGTCATAACACGCCGACACGCCGACACGCCGGCACGCCGGCACGCCGGCACGCCGACACGCCGACACGCCGACACGCCGACACGCC
>JARFJB010002049.1:1150000-1175000 GCA_036346205.1 Vesta saturnalis
AAAGAATGCCTATCATGATTTTTCTTTCAGACTTCACCCCTTTGAGTTAAAGAATTTGTTCCACTTAGAGTATCCACCGTGTATATTAAAAGGGCAAATCTTACCAACAATGGTATAAATACAAATGGAGAAAAGCTTAACCATCTGAAGCTATGCACATATGCCAACGCTTAACCCATTCATCCATACACATTTTACGCATTTTATTTTATTTCATCTATGCTCGAAAATCTCTTTCCACGAAGCGGTAATCAAAGTTTTGAGAACAAATCACAAGGTGCTATATCCGGAAAATACGGTGCTTGCTGGATGTTATTTTCTGCGTGTTTGGTCTAATAGTGGGCTACAATGCGTGCTTAGTGAGCGGGAGCGTTATAATAGTGCAAAATCGAAGAGTTGTTGGCCCCAATCCCTGTCGTTTTCCAAGCACGGCATCTTTCAAACGCCTGATTACGGTCAGGTAATACCCCTTATTGATTATTTGACCCGTTGGCACGTACTCATAATGAACAACGCCTCAATAATCAAAGAAAACTGTGAGCATGGTTTTGATTTTTGATCGACTTTGACTTCGGTTTTGGTTCAGTTTCATACCGCTAATAGAATGATTGTTGGCTAGTTTCGACATCTTATTCGTAAACCCATGTTTCGTCATCAGTAATTATGAGTTTCATCATGGTAGGATCGTTTGTTACCTCTGAAATCATCTCCTGCCTTTCGAAACTGCTTTTGAACGAAATTCAGGTCGTTTGGCACGTTGTGCTACAGCGCGTTTTATGACCAAAATATCCACCGCAATGTGCTGTGCCGGTCCATATGCAATGTTGAGCTCACCAGCCATTTTTCTGAGGCTTGCATGTCGATTTTCGAGCACGATTTCCTTAACGTTTTCCACGTTACCATCGGATGTCGATGTTGAAAGTCGTCCACTACGAAGTGCATTTTCAACTTCTATGAGACCTTTTTTCAATGACAAATACCATTCGTATGCTCGTGTTTTCCAGACAGCAGACTATTCATAGGCTTTTTGAAGTATTTTAAATGCAATAAAAAATTTTATTGGAACCACAAAACTTCAAACACTTTGTTAAAAATTTTTCTATTTTGAAATACGACGAAGTGCCAACACTGAATTGATATAAACAGACGCCAAACAACTACTAGAGATACAGATGGCGCTCACGTTTGACAGAAGTGTCGGGGAAAGATTTACCAACCTGAGAGAAAAATATGTTTCCGAATCGGTAAAGCGCACATCATTTAAAATACAAATTCCCGAATCTTTTTGGTCATATTAATATACCTACTATAAACCAAATACAGTTAACCACAAATTACAGGAACGAATTTTTAGTATTAGCCCATCAAAGTATAGGACTGTATTGATTTTTTTATCTGCACCGGTATAAACATTTTCACACTTTTGCGAAAATTTTAATTTATAAACTGTGTAAATTTACAGAAGAGTGAAAATTGCACTACAGGCACGGGACCATTTTCCCAATCATATTTATAATATAGTAGTTCATGAAGAAGTACACATGGTATGGTTGTTATGTATTAATATTGTTTGAAGTTACTATACAGTATATATATTTTTTATTACATTAGACATAGATGACTGACTAGTTTAATATTATACTAGTAATACTAAATTTCCAGAAAAGTATACGCTGTCAGCTTAAGAAATGGTTAATACAACCTCAAATCGTGACATGGACCTTAAATCTTTTTATAAGAATTTTACACTCTTTCAGATTTACTTATGAAAATGGAAATTTTTTACTACTAAACTCATAATGAGAAATAAACTAAGATTTAAATTTTCTGTTACGACAACAACAGCAATGGTGTTATGATAGATTGCAAACAGAATGTATACATTCGCTTAATTTAATTTAAATTTTAACTATATATACAATTATGATTATACAACTTTCTTGGTTAAATATTCACTTCGAATTTTAGAAAAAACATATCAAGTTCAAATTAAGATGCAACATTCTGTCTACTTTAATTATAAGATGCCAAAACCTATTTAAAATAGATTTTTTGTCTATTAAGGTTATTTGGATGTTTATCAATCTAAGTTGTTTCCCATTATAAACAGAAAGAAAAGGGGCATTTGGTACGTGCCGCACTAATTTTTTGTGAGCATCGGTGCGACGTCATAAATCTGACTTGCATGCGGTTTCGGAAGTGCTGGAGATAAACCTGAAAGTAGTTTGAAAAGGCTCTATGTCCTCCTGATATCCTGTCATCTGAGCAAATAGACCTTGTGCAAGTGAATATACCATCGGACACGTAGTTAGTCAGTTTATGCTTATCATCGGAGTAGGTCTCTTTGGGCAGGGCTATAAACTGAATGATGTAATGTGTACTTAAAAGTATAGAACAGGACAGCGATTGTGTAGCATCGAACAGTGGAAACTTATGGATTAGTAGTTATGTTCTCAATTACTTCGTTACTGGGGTTTTATTAGAAAGGAAAGCTATGCAATTTTTTGTTGCTATAGAACAATTTAGGGCACGTGACCTAATAAGAGTGTAGTATTTCGTCATCACGGCTATGGGTTAATGAAAGCGTGGCATTATGCTGGCGATAAATTTAAATGTGAAATATTTGGTGGCGCGCTCTACCGGGTCATGTTGGAAGCAGGAAACTGTAACTCTGGTGTGGGGTCAGACTATACTGCTAAGAGACCTAGTTTGCAAGGTAGCAGATCGATGGTTTTAAGTGGTAAGTATAATGTATGCAATAATTCTATAAGTATTTTCTAATGTTTGTTTATTTTACAACACGTAAAAATATATTGACAATACAATACTGTCAACCCCCTGTCTCCTAGTTACCTACTAAGATACAGACTAATACGATCACTAAGTCTACTCTACCCACTAGAATATATAACAGATTTCCCCCATCACTTAAAGCTAAATCTGTCAATGGATTTTCTAGTTCTCCTACTCCTTCTTAGCTCCGTCACTGCGGTATTTTTACTCTGTTCTTTCCTTACATTTTCATTATGATCAGTTTTTTCCTCCTTATCATTTCTTTCTGTATCCTGTCTAGTTTTTGTATTATTTTCCTCTCCTTTTGAGTCGTTACGTCACATGATTTCGTTGAATCTTTCTCCAAATTTACTTCTTCTGATTCTTGTATAAGTGTTAAAGGTACCTTATCTTGATACTTATATATATTTGGTAATGTAACTTCAGTTTTGGAAATTTGGTCCACATATCTTCTAACTTTTGTTCCTTCTGTGTCAATCCAGTAATGTAGTTTACCTCCCTTCTCTATTATTTTTCCAAATTTCCACATACCAGTTCTATCATAATTTCGAAAACGTACTGTATAACCTACATTAAATGTCTTTTTTTTATAAGCTTCTTGAAAATTATGTTCTTTTTTTGATGGTAATCTAATTAAATCGATTTTTGTTCGAATATCTCTTTTTAAATGTAATTGTGCCGGTGAAACTCCTTTTGTTAAATTTTTTGTTTTACGATAGTGTAATAAAAAATTTTGTAAATGAAATTCAATATCGAAATTTCCTTTTTCTATAATTAATTTTTTTATTGCATTCTTCATTGATTGAACGTATCTTTCAGCCTGCCCGTTAGTAGCTGGGTGGTAAGGTGCCGAAAATTTATGTAAAATACCATTACTTTTTGTGAAAACCTGGAATTCTTGTGAAATAAAAGTAGGTCCATTATCTGTTACTAATGTGACTGGAATACCAAAACTTGTAAGGTAACGAATTGTTACTGATGCCGTCATGGATGGTATGATAAATATTTCTGGCCATTTTGAATAAGCATCGACTAAAATTAAGAAATACTTATTTGCAAAAGGACCTGCAAAATCTAAATGTAATCTTTGCCAAGGGCCATCTGGAGCTTCCCATTTATGGCAATTACTTTTGATTTCATTATTTTGTATCATTTGACAAGGTAAACATCTTTTTACTACATGTTCAATATCATTATCAATGCCGGGCCACCAAACATAGGATCTCGCTAAAGTTTTTATTTTAACTATACCTATATGTGCTTCATGCAATTCATTTAAAATTTTAATTCTAAGACAAGAAGGAATAACAATTCTAGTTCCTTTAAAAATTACCCTTTCTGTTAAAGAAAATTCGTTGTGTTTACCAATGAAACCAAAAGTTGTAATTTTTTTCCCCGACTTTAAATTATCGTATACTTCTTTTAACATAGTATCTTTTGTAGTTTCTTCTACAATATTTTTATGTGAAACTGGTAGCATTAAAATTTGTTGTAGGTAATTGATACATTGTAACATCGTCAAATTCGAACGAAGAAGAATCGTTTTTTAATATTAATCTAGAAAGCGAGTCTGCGTTACCATGTTTTTCTGTAGATCTATAAACTACGTCGTAATCTAACCCTTGCAAAAATTGTGCATAATGTAATAGCCTAGTGGGTGTTATATTTGGTAAATTTTTATTCGGACTAAAAATACTAACTAACGGCTTATGATCCGTAATCAATTTAAATTTACGTCCGTATAAGTATTGAAAAAACTAACGACATCTCCAATAAATTGATGTTGCCTCTTTATCTATTTGACTGTAATTTTTTTCAGATTTGCTTAATGTTCTCGAGGCATATGCGATTGGTCTTTCTAAACAATCCGGCATTATATGTGAAATCACAGCTCCTAAAGCATATGAACTCGAGTCCGTAGCTAATATTAACGAATAAGCAGGGTTATAAGGAACTAATACTTTATCAGATGTAATTTATTTTTTTATTAAAATGAAACTTTTCTCGCATTGATCATTCCATATGAAAGGAACGTTCCTTTGTAAAAGGTTATATAAAGGTTGTAATTTTGTTGCCAAATTTTCTAAAAATCTACCGTAATAATTTACCATACCTAACCAGCTTTTCAATTGAGTCACATTTTCTGGTCTTTCAGATTTCATTATTGCTTCTGTTTTTTCCTTTGTTTTTTATAATCTTCGCGAAGATATTCTGTATCCTAAATAATCTATACCAGATTTCAAAAATTTACATTTTTGTTTCTTAATTTTAAGTCCCACCTCTTGCAGTCTTTTTAAAACTTGTTCTAGTCTATATATGTGTTCTTCCATAGTGCTTCTTTGTATTTTGATGTCATCTAAAAACACACACACCGCGGGTATATTTGCTAATGTTTTGGATATGTAGCGTTGCCACACCGAGGGTGCTACTTTTGTTCCAAACATAAGTCGATTTACTCTATAATCCCCCTTTGTAGTAGTAATTGCTTGAATTTCTGTACTTTTAGTATCCATAGGCATGTTCAGATATGCTTCTCTAATATCTAACGTTGTAAATATTTTTCCACCTAACATAGTTTTGGCAAAAATATCTTTTAAATTTGGAATGGGAAAATGGTCGTCTTTCAATACTTTATTTATTGTGACCTTATAATCAGCACAAAGACGAATAGATCCATCTCGTTTACAAATAGGGACCACGGGTGTTCCCCATTCACTGTATTCTATTTTGGATATTATACCTAACTGCTCCAAACGACCAATTTCTTTTTCCACTTTCTCTTGTATGGCATAAGGAATTTTTCTTGTAGGATAATAAATAGGTTTGGTGTTGTCTTTTAAGTATAATTTGGCCACGTAATTATTAATTCGACCAATACCCTCC
The DNA here is from genome assembly GCA_036346205.1 of Vesta saturnalis. Classification (NCBI taxonomy): domain Eukaryota; kingdom Metazoa; phylum Arthropoda; class Insecta; order Coleoptera; family Lampyridae; genus Vesta; species Vesta saturnalis. The sequence continues at coordinate 1,155,677 of JARFJB010002049.1, forward strand.
TTGAAAACTTCACAATATTTTTGTTTAAGCTTCTCAAGTATCTTACTCGTAGAATCCGCTTTTCCGTGTACCTGATGTATATTTGGATGTAATTTATGGAAAAGTTGTAACCACTCCCTTCCAAATATTGGTTCTACTTTACCAGGAAGTATATACAAATTCCCTATTTCTTTCTTATTCCCATGTGTTACTTCCACAGTTGAATATCCAATTGGGTGAATAATTTCCCCAGTATAAGTGCGAAGTGGTAATGACGAAGTACAAATATGTGATGTAAGGCATAATACTTTAAATCCACCATACGACATTGACGACACTGCAGCACCGGTATCGTATTCAAAAGCGACGTCTTGCCCATTAATTTTGACATTTAACATAAATTTCTCAGGTTTTATAAATAATTCCGGTAAGCTTGTATTAACCAAATTATTAATATAATAAAGTCACCTTCTGCTCTTTCCTCTGTTGATAAAATTATACGTGTACTTGGATTATTAGCTTCACCTTCCAACTGGTTTCGATTTCTTGTATTTTGAATATTTATTTTAGATTTTGTCATGCAAACCTTGGCAAGATGACCCAACTTATTACAGAAAGTACATTTTGCTGTAATATATTTACATGATGATGCTAAATGATATTTATCACCACAACGATAAGAAATGCGATTTTTAACGATAGGGTTACTGTAAGCATTTGAATTACGAATATTAATTTTTGTAGGCAGTTTAACTTGATTTTGTTGTGTATTTTCTTCAGAGATTTGTGATGTAAAAATTTCTTTAGCATCTTTTTGTGCTGATTTACTTGCAAGAATAGTATTTACACAGTCAATAAATGTATTAGGCGCTTTCAGTTGAATAAGTTTTTCTACCCAAGCTGGATTACGTAATCCACTGATAAATTGTTGTCTTAAATGTGTATTAGCTGTAGAGGCTTTGCATGAAGTACATATAAACTCACAATTCTTACTGAGGTTTTTTAAATCGGCTACGAAATCTGCAACACTTTCGCCTTCCTTTTGAATACGTTTTGAAAAACGATTTTGTTCAGTTGTTACACTTGGTGTGGGGTGCAAGTGTTCTTTAATTAATTTAACTATTTGTGAATATGATTTAGAACTTGGCTCTTCGGGGCTTGTTAATTTGTACAATAATTGAAATGTTTTCGTACCCATTGAATGTATAAGTCACTCCTTTTTTTTCCTTCCACTAATTGAGATTCTTCTACCAAATTCTTCATGTTAAAAAAATTCTCCAATCTTTTAATAAAAATTTCGAAAGTCTCATTTTCTTCATTAAATACATCCAATGTAACAGCACCCACAGCTTCATTTTGATTACTTGTAACTTTGAGATTTTCCGTTAGCACTTTAATAAATTCTGTAAATTGTTCGGAATTCATTTGATAAGTTCGTTATCCTCGTCGCCACTATAATGTATGCAATAATTCTATAAGTATTTTCTAATGTTTGTTTATTTTACAACACGTAAAAATATATTGTCAATACAATACTGTCAACCCCCTGTCTCCTAGTTACCTACTAAGATACAGACTAATACGATCACTAAGTCTACTCCACCCACTAGAATATATAACAGTAAGGTCAACTACAACACCCTCAACTTCTTCCTCTTTAACATTTGTTAGATCGCAAAGTGTAACTAGGGTATAGGTATAAGAAGAGATGGTGTGAAACCAAACACGTTTTGTAGAAATGGGGATGATATGTTTTATAATGTCGTAGATATCACTTGCACTTTCATCAATCGCAACCGGAATGATAAGAAAGTGAGTAAAGAGGAGAATATTTTTTAAGATTTAGGTAAACCACTGATGAAGTCACGTATTTCCATTAGAAATTATATACCACGGGCAAAAGCCATGCAAAGTTATAAAGGAACCTTTACGGAGAGATGTGGACTAAGCAAATATCCATACAATACTGATATAAATTTTGTATTTCAACAAAGGACAGTAAAACAAGTATTACATTTGCCAATGGCAGTCAACATATCTGTAGATCTCGTGCTATATACTTCTGCTCTAAATGTATTAAGCTTAAGCAGTACGTTTTAATGTCGAACTATTCTTCAAAAATATTTAAAGTATTTACTTTTGTTGGAAACTTACCTTAGTTTGTATGAAAATCTTAACACCGGTACGGATCATGCAACCCAAACGCCATAGCCGTCATAGCAGACAAGAAAAGTTTCCAAATTTTACGCATATTCTGAAAACGTTTCACTTTATTAGGTAATTACCAGTTTAGTTTGAGAGTCTAAATCGATTAGTTTTGATTCATTTGTTTAATAAAAAAATCATAAGTAATTGTTTTATCGAATATAATAAATTAATAAATACACTACATTGTTTCTATTTTACGTTAATACTTTAAGTTAGATAATATTTTAATGCAATGTACAAAAATACTTTAATCTAATATATATTACGTATGACAGCAATCTTTAATATTAATAGATTTTGCTGTCTATTACTACAATATGGACGGACCTGATAATTTCATTATGGCTACTAAGTACACTTAATGAAGAAGAATAGTAAACAGTACACTCTTAAAAAATTTTGTTCCTACATACACTTTACAAGTACATAATGTTCTCTACCTATTTAAGAAGTTTTCATGTTAAATTGGTAGACTATATATAAAACAATTATCTTTTATCTAGAGAAAACAAATTTGTTTGGCTAAATAATATGAAATTAATAACAATTCGTTGTTATAGTCTTAACTATATGTGGAGGTACATTAAAATATCTATAGTAAAAAATACGTCATCGACGAAGACTAGAATTTGAGTAAAATTTGGCTACAATTTAGTATTAATCATTTTGTAATTCATAGCACTGAAAGTTTAGATCATCGTACAAATTTCCATTCGAAATTATCTCTGCATCAGTCAAATTTAATCCTAGCGTGTTTGGGTTTAAATCCGTAATTAAATAATCTCCATTAAGTCCACATTCTTCAACCATTTCCTCTTTTGATACTGGAGGGCAGAGGAAATCTGAAATTTTGAGATTTATGGTTTAAAACAAATTTGTATAATAATTATTGATAAACTCATTGTTTTACAAACCTACCAAATGAAACTTGGTATCGACATAGAAGTAAAAAGAAAGATATTGTTAGTAACTAACCCTAGTTCTATTCTACAGATTAGTAATTTACAAATACATGCAAATATGTGAATTACAAAGTATGAGAATGGACTTTTTATCATACTTTAGGAAATAATTAGCGCCGTTGGTAAAACGGTAAATAAAGTATAACAGGTTATTATACTTGCAATATCTCCAGATTGTTTTCATATTCATAATAGAAAAAAGATTGTCTAAACTAACGAATAAAGTTATAATTATATATATATATATATATATATATATATATATATATATATATATATATATATATATATATATATATGTGTGTACAGGGTGTCCCATTAAGAATGGGACACAGAACAACCGCAGATTCCTCAATTTAAAATAAAACGATTAAGCGAAACATGCTTAGATAAAATGTTACTCGTTTCCGAAATATGGGGTGTTGAAGTTGAAAACTGAAAAACTATCAATGACCATAATTTTTTTAATACACTGTACAATTTTACTTAAATCGTTACGCTTGTTCAATATCATAAAATACACCTAACAGCAGAAAAATCAGTTCAGTACGGTTTACCAGTGGCGTACGGCAGGAGTAAGTAATACTTGTACCCCTTTTAAACTTTACGCCGCTGTCCAAATACTAATTTTGACTATAATTTTAATTTTTCTGATATTTTCTAAGTAAATAATCTACACTTGTTAGTTTATTGTAAAGTCATTGGTTTTCGAGATATTCGCAGTTTAAGACAGAAAGGCATGTACTTTTTATTTGTATTATTATTACTCATTTGCATTTTTATAATTTTGTCTCAAAACGAAACAAAACAGAAACTAATGTAATGACATTTTCACTGTAACAAATGTTCAATGTGTCCACTATTAACTTGTAGACACTTCCTTAGTCGTGCAACTAAAGACTATCTCACTTTAAACAACTGATTTACTTGATTTTGTCGAATGTCAGCAGTAGCATTCTGAATTTTGTTCCAAAGTTCCTGACGGGTATTTATCGGTTCACCATAAACAAGGGTTTTGATGTAGCCCCAATAATAAAAATCTAAAGGATTAAATTCAGGACTCCGTGGTGGCCAAGCAAATTCGCTTCCACGTCCAATCCAACTATGTGGAAAACGTAAATTTAGGTAATTCCGAACAGGTAACGTGAAATGTGCTGGTGCACCATCCATCATAAACCAGAAGTTATGACGTAAATTTAAAGGAATATCGTCTAACATATCCTCCATATGGTTTTGAAGAAAATTGTGGTATTCTATCCCATTTAATCTGTGAGGAAGCTCGTACGGACCAATTATGTAATTTCCAATAATACCCACCCAAACATTAATAGAAAATTCTGTTTGGAAGTGGTTCTCCCTTGGCAGGTGTGGATTTACAGTAGCCCAGAAATGACTGTTTCGCCAATTCTAAACCCCTCTGCGAGTAAAAGTTGCTTCGTCGGTAAATAAAATTTTATTTAAAAACATGGGATCATTAGTGTGCTTGTTAAGCAAATTTCTACAGAACTGCAATCTCACAGGAGGATCGCGTACGAGTAAATGTTGTACTGGCGTAAAATGATAAGGATATAATTGTTCTCTTTTCAAAATCCTATGAATAGGATATTCTACGAGTACTTAGCTGCGGATCGATAGTTACTTGAGTCAAAATTTCATCCTCCTCATCTACTGTAATCAATCTAGGTCGTCCTGTCTCAAGTTTTGGTCGAAATGACCCCTTTTCGCACCTGTCATACAAACATTTGAAAATTTTGTGTCCTGGTTGCTGTCTATTTGGATACAATTCTGAATATCGCCTCTTAGCGACTCTGCCATTAAAATTATTCTGGGCATAAGTACAAACCATGTCCCTCATTTCTAAATTGGAAAATTCATTATGACGTTGCGTTTTACAATAATATTACAGTTATTAATAACATTAATCACTTATCGAAACTGATAGTTACTTCGAAAATTTTTAACACAATGACAGCATAAATCAACGCCTACTACCTATTAGGAACTTAGAAATTAGAATAAACCTACTAAATAAAATAAACTATCTAAAAATAACTAATTCATAAATTTTGTTTCCACTTTGCTTAGTTTTAAGACAAAATTATAAAAATGCAAAATAAAAAGTACATGCCTTTCTGTCTTAAACTGCGAATATCTCGAAAACCAATGACTTTACAATAAACTAACAAGTGTAGATTATTTACTTAGAAAATATCAGAAAAGTTAAAATTATAGTCAAAATTAGTATTTGGACAGCGGCGTAACGTTTAGAAGGGGTACAAGTATTACTTACTCATGCCGTACGCCACTGGTAAACCGTACTGAACTGATTTTTCTGCTGTTAGGTGTATTTTATGATATTGAACAAGCGTAACGATTTAAGTAAAATTGTGTACAGTGTATTAAAAAAATTATGGTTATTAATAGTTTTTCAGTTTTCAACTTCAACGCCCCGTTTTTCGGAAACGAGTAACATTTTATCTAAGCATGTTTCGCTTAATCGTTTTATTTTAAATTGAGGAATCTGCGGTTGTTCTGTGTCCCATTCTTAATGGGACAGCCTCTATGTATATATATATATATATATATATATATATATATATATATATATATATATATATATATATATATATATATATATATTACATTTCTAAAAACGAAAATACTGATTATGTGTTAGTGTTACATTGTAGGATTCAAAATCTGTTTAGAAGTGTTCAGATAATACCTTGTTTTCATGTTTTGGTAAAGAGTTGTCATGATTAGTAATATTATACTATAGGTACTTGTTGTGTATAATGAATATGTGATTAAAGAAAGATGTAATAAGAATTTTCATAGTATAAAAATAAGAAAAATGTGAAAAACCACTGCATGCATAAATGGACATTTGATAGTAAAACGCGTTTCTAATTTCTTATACATAAAGCACATAAGGTATTGTTTTCGTAAAGAAACCGATATGGAGCTTTTGGCGGTTTTACATGTTTTCAGCAGTTTTAAAATGATCTAGATTACTTTGAACAAGATGACTATCAGTCTGTCTGTATGTCTGGTACTATCTGCCACAGTTAAAAATACCCAATGGACTTTATTGAATGGTCAAAATATTCTATCTCAAATAATAACTACAAACACAGTGACGAGCGTATTTAGGTTGAAGGTAACATACATCCGTTAACCCTACGCAGGGTGTTTTATAGGTAAAGCGACATACGTTACCTACGAATAAAGGGCACTTGGGCGATTCGAAATAACCTAGGTTTACTGGGTTTTAATAACTGAGATACAACGTGTTTTATTAATTTAGTCCGATACTTTTATAAGCCATAACTTTGGAACCACCCTATTGAATTTTTTCATATTTGGTAGCCAAATCTTCCACTGCAAAAATTTGAGTCAAAATCCAGGTCCGTCTTTACGAAAATTTTTAAATTTGATAATTCCCAAAACAACACCATGTATATCAGATTTTTAGAAATTGGACCGAATATTTTAAAAGTACGGAAAAAAGTAAGTTACACTGAAATATTTTTATAAGTGCGCATTTTATTCTACTAATAAAATTTTTAAAGCCAAAATTCAATAAATGGATTATTATTGCTCAACACTACTTACTTATCAATATTTAAATATTTACAACTAAAACAAGGGGAAAATTTAAAATACAGGTGTACAGAATTTTTTAATGCTGCGTTTTAAAAATATGCTTTAGTATCCGATGATAATTTTAATATGTTAATTTTATTAAAATGCAAAGAGTAAGTTGTTGAAAAAATGAAAAACATTTAACTGAATGTGCCTTCAAAAAAAAAACTACACACAAGAAAATATTTTAACAAAATGCATACAAATTCTTTAAAATAAAAGCGTATACATATAAAAACTTATTTTAATAGATGTTCAAAATGTCCACCGTTTTGTTCAATACATTTTCGAGCTCTCATAAGTATGATCTGAGTAGCCTTTCTGATTATTAATGGGTTACCCTTCATTTCCTCACAAGCATTATGCATTCTATTAACAATTGATCTCCGAGGCATATACTTTTGATTTCAGATATCCCCAAACGTGGTAATCCACTGTGTTGAAGTCTGGTGAACGAGTAGGTCAGACATGGTGTCCACCCCTACCTATCCACTTATTTCGGGAATGTTTGTTAAGAAGATTTCGCATAATTAGTCTGTAATGAGGAGATGCACCATCATGTTGAAAATACATTCCTCCAATATCAGCATCTGCATCTTCTAACAACACCGGTAACATATTCTGCAAAAAATCTAGATAGTATTCCCCATTTAAAGTACGAAGTATGACATATGGTCCAATAAGACGATTGTCTAAAACACGACACCATACATTAATCGAAAATTTTTATTGTGAATGTGTTTGTCTTGTAGCAAAAGGATTTTCGTCAGCCCAAATATGAAAGTTTCTAAGATTTAAAAGCTCGTCCCTGGTAAATATGGCTGCATCTATGAATAAACACCTATTAATTAATTCAAAATCACGAGGTTCTCAGCACCTCTTGAATGTGATATGGGTGTAACCTAAATTTTTTTAATCTTCTCCAAACGGTAGTATGGGGTACATTTAATGAATGTCCAATGAGCCTTGTATTGATTTCTGGGTTGTTTTCAACCACATCTAAAATAAAATAAAATAATTTATTTACTTATTAATTTTTTTATGCATTTATTTATTTATGTATATATTTATTTATTTTTTATTTAGGTACTTATATTATTACTGACATTTTATTAATATTAATTAAAAAATTTGCCCAAGGTATGGTGAACAAAAAGGAATTTATTTTTTCACGGACTAGAATTATCTACTATTAAAATCAATCTTCAATTTACCTAATATGTCATCTTCGATGTCCAAATGTTGTCTTTCTTAGCAATCATTGGTGTAGGAAATCTACCATGTTGTCGAAGATAACGAAAAACTTGTGCAAAAGTCTCATGATGCGGCGTTCGACGATTAGGAAGCCGCCTTTCATACTCCCTTACTGCTTCTCTAACGATTCCGTTGCAAAAACCGTAAACAAAAATTATGTCTGCATATTCTTCCTTTGAGAATTGATGTGTCATATTATTATTTATATTTGTTATTATTTGAAATAAAATAAATTTATAACTGCATAAACTACGCTGTCATAAAATATAATATTTATAACAAAACTAACTGTCAGAGTTGTCACCTTAGCCTAGCCTACTTGATAATTTAATGAGTTTTGTATGTACTACAAATTTGCCTTAAAATTTGTTGGTGTAATTAGTCGTTAAAATTATTATTATTTATTTAAAATAAAATTTGTATAAAATGAGCTGTGATAAATTATTTATAATAAAACTACATCTCAGTCTAAGCTGGTTTTATAATCCAGTGAGTTTTGTATGTACTATACGAATTTTCTGGAAACATTTGATGATTTAAAAATGTTAATCGAAGAAACGTGCATTAACAAAATATTTTAGTGTAACCAGTTTTACCGCTCTTTCCAAATATTTCAAAATGTGTATAAGGGACCACTATAGGCGGTTCTAAAGTTATGCATTAAAAAAAAATGACAACTATTGGTTATAACGAATTGTAATAATATGTAGCATAAAATGTACGCTGTTAAAAATATTCGTGAAACATTAGTGGGTTTTTATTTGTTTTTTCTAAATATGCGGTTCAATTTTTAATATTCTAACATACAGGATGTTGTTTTGGGACTTACCCAAATGGTACAATTTTTGTAGGGCAATTCTGGAATTTAGCTTAAGCTCTTACAATGATGGTTCCAAAGTTACGGCGCAGCAAAATGACAATAACGCATTTAATGAATTTTGACTTGAATAATTTTAGTAGTAGAAAATAATCCTCACTTGTAAAAATGTCCCGGATTTTAACTTAAGTTTTCATAGTAGCCGGCTGGGCGTTTACAGTTATGCACCTACACCAAATATGAAATAAATTTACAGGAGGCTTCTAAGTTAGGGCTCAGGAAAGTGTTAATAATTCATTTATTGAATTTTGGCTTTAAAAATTTTATTAGTAGAATGAAATGCGCACTCAAAAATATTTCAGTGTAACTATTTTTTTCCGTACTTGTAAAATATTCGATTCAATTTTAAAAAATATGATATACAAGCTGTTTTGGGAATTATCAAATTTTAAAAATTTTCCTAAAGACGGACCTGGATTTTGACTCAAATTTGCAGTGGACGATTGGACTTTTGAAGCCATATACCTGTATTAAACATGAAAAAAATCTACGGGGTGGTTCCAAAGTTATGGCTTATAAAATTATCGGACTAAATTGATAAAATATCCTATATCTCAGTTATTAAAAGCCCAGTAAACCTAGGTTATTTCGAATCACCCAAATGCCCTTTATATGCGGGTAACGTACGCTGGTTTACCTATGAAACACCCTGTACGTAATATATATATATATATATATATATATATATATACAGGGTGTCCCAAAATTGCTGGGACACAGCTACCACTTGTAGTAGAGGTCCAATCGACTTATTTTGACATCTACTACAAGTGCTACCAATTTATTTATATAGCAAATGTACCGTTTGCCCGTGAGAAGAGTGCAAGGTTTACATAAAAAACACATTTTTGTACGCTGTTCAGAAATGAGTGAAACAAATTGAATGAAATTTGACAAACGTGCATTTTAGAGGATTACTCTCCTTTCGGTAATCAAAGAAACCGAAAAGAAATTGTGGAAGGGTTAAAACCATGTTCATCCACTGATATTTTTTTCAGAACTTTCTTCGGGGTGGTAATACGGTTCTCAATTATCTTCATTTCGTATTCTGCGTAGTTTCGAAGAAAAAAAAATGTTTCCTTAGATACTGCTAACACATATTCCTAGTACAAGTTTAATAAAATTGTAATACAAAATTTAGTTTGCAATAGATACAAAAACAACACAAGTCGTGATTTTGACAGGAAACAAATTTGTAATCATTCCAGTTTGTTGTTGACTGTAAATGTTCCAATAATTTCTTCAGTCTTGTTATTATCGCGAGTACCATTACTTATTATTTAATTGTTGTTGTTACTTTAACTGCTATTAAATATGGATTTCTCTTTTAATGAGCAGACCGACATGATCTTAGTTCTTGAATTCTGTCCAGGTAACTGTCGCAGAAGTGCCCGCGTATGTCAAGTTAGGTATCCGAACCGGAGAATTCCGAATTATAAAACTTTTGCCCAAATCGAGAAACGTCTTCGAGAAATAGGGAAGTTGGACCCAGTCAGAATTAACGCTAGAAGACCCCGAGTCCGAAGACCTAACGCGGAACAAGCTGTTCTTGAAATAATCGACGACAATCCTGAGACCAGTACCAGATCTGTGCAACGACAAACAGGAATTCCAAAAAGCACTGTAAATCGGATCTTCAGAGAACAATTAATTCATCCATTTCACACACATCCAGTGTAAGAGTTATTACCACTTGACCACGGATCATGTTTAAATTTTTCACAATTTGTTCGGGAGATTTCAAAATAACATCTTGTTTACTGATGAGTATTGTTTTACACGTCGTGGGATGACGAATCGGTACAATGAGCATATTTATGGTGAAGAAAATCCACATGCTATTAAAGCTAGACACTATCCACGAGAATTTAAAATTAATATTTGGATTGGATTTATGGGCAATTTTTTGGTTGGGCCGATCCGATTCCCAGATCGTCGAAATGGTGTCAGTTACCTTCGCTTCCTTCAAGAAGTTTTGCCAGATTTGTTTATTAGACGGCTTGCTCCTTAATCTTCATCGAAACATGTTCTTCATGCACGACGGTGCACCACCTCATTTTGCACATGCAGTAAGAGAATATCTAAACGAACGATTTCCTGGTAGATGGATTGGTAGGGGACAAGAAGCACCTATTCAATGGCCTCGGCGGTCTCCAGATTTAAATCCGTGCGACTTCTTTATCTGGGGAGCGTTAAAAACAAAAGTGTACGAGGTTCAAATTAGTACTGTCGAACAGCTGTGGTAAAGAATCCAAAATGCCGTAAACGCACTACGAGAAAACGAAGATGTCTTAAGAAGGGAGCATTTCAATTTTTTACGTTGAATTGACCTTTGTATTGATGAAGAAGGTGGCCGTCATATTGAACATTTATTATAAAAAAAAAACGTTTTGCCTTTGTTTCCACTGCCAACTAAATTTTGTATTACAATTTTATTAAACTGTACGGGGAATATCTGTTAGCAGTATTTAATAAAACATTTTTTTCCTTCGAAACTATGCGGAATGCGAAATTTTTACAAGAGTAACAAAATGAAGATAATTAATGAGTATTCTCGCTAAAAAAATTGAGAACCGTATTACCTACCCCTAAGAAAGTTCTGAAAAAAATATTAAGGGATAAGGGCGGTTTTAACCCCTCTACAATTTCTTTTGAGTTTCTTTGATTACCGAAAGGAGAAAAGTAAAATTTCATTCAATTTCTTTCACTCATTTCTGAACAGCGTACAAAAATGTGTCTTTTTATGTAAACTTTGAACTCTTTTCACGGGCAAATGGTACATTTTGGTATATAAATAAATTAGGTCCAATCGATTTATTTTGACCTACTACACGTGGTAGCTCTGTGTCCCAGCAATTTTGGGACACCATATATATATATATATATATATATATATATATATATATATATATATAAGCAAATTCAATTTCATTGTTATGGAAAATAATGATAACGCCGTATATCAGGCAGTAAAATATGATTTTGGCAGAACATAAATAATTTTAGTAGTCTATTAATTAAACTATCCGCGACGAATAATTTATTTTAGATCGAAGATTATAATTTGTTTAAAACAATTTTAAATAGTAAAGACAAATGCATTTCACAAACGTGTTAATATGATACAGCTAGATAAGGCCTGGGGAACTACACTAGGTAAACCAACACCGTAACTTCTATTGGTTTTAAACCTTAATGGTATTATTGGTCTTTTTGTTGACTGCTACTGAAATCCGTTAATTTAATTAAATCTTGAAATTAATTTCTATGGCGCGTTGAAATAAAATTTCGAAAATAGAGAAAAAGTGTTATCGGCTGAGACCACAAGCCATCGTTATTTATTTACAATGCATTTAATATTTGCATCAAATAATTTAACCATACGCTAACAGTAGCATCTATTTCGTTATTTGCATACATTTAGATTAACGGAGATGACCGAACCGTTATTTGAACCCAGAAAAGTGATTAATTTTTTTGAGTATACCAGTGATTTTTTTTTGTATAAACCGTTCATGCTGAGATAATGAATAATCATAGTATATTTACATTGCCATAAAACAGTTAATTATTTTAATTCAATTAAAACAGGATATAACATTACTGGCTTAAACGTTAGTTTAAGGGGATTTCCAGACCTCCACTATAATTGAGTACCGAAGCTATTTAAGTAAGTTACACTCAATTCGGTCATCTTGTTGCGTTTGAGTATTCGTACACAAGAGATCGCCAAAGTACAATTGATTATGAAGTAAAGTTGACCTTCTGTTTTTACTTAGTTTTGATTGATTAATATTCGCACTGTTGATTGAATTAGTTTTATATAAACACAAATTTTTATTTAGTACACGCGAGCCCGTGTTTATACATTATTCATGTTTACTGTTCATTAATACCGTTGATAATCAACCGTGTTCCTTGTAAAAATAGGTGACATTTGTTTCATCCTGAAACCGACTTTTGTTCGAATTAATTTTGGTTTTAAGATCATCTTCATCATCGACCGTGCCGAGCTCTGGAAACATCGTCCACTGGAGTTGCCCAGGACCATGTTTGGAGCTAATTAGAAAAGTTAAATGATTTTCCGTCCATATATTCGTGAAAATTTTCCGAAACGGTTTAAGGAATCAGTGTGCGGCATTTTGAACTGTATTCTTGTATTGCCTACCTTCTACAAATTAGATATCAATAATTACTTTGATAGTGCAGTGTACGGATGTATAACGAATAAAATCTGAAATTCGTGCATATATATATATATATATATATATATATATATATATATATATATATATATATATATATATATATATATATATATATATATATATATATATATATATATATACGCGATTATTATTCCATAACTATCGCTTCTGCCAACTCTTTGATTGTAAATCATACTGCCCTCATTTTTGATATCAAAAAATTCATTCATTAGTAAGGACTTCGTAAAAACCCGAATTAATGATTTCAACTTGAGACTGGAAGATTTGTGCACATACATGATTTACTCATTGCTCAACAGAAAGCTCTACAACCTTCACTTCGTTCATGTCTACCCTGCTAGGTTTTAAAAATTCTTTCAATAGTATGTACGGACATAAGGAATCATATTGTAAACAAATTTAGTTAAAAACCAAAAACTGAAGAGTGTTATATGTGTGTGTGCACAGGGCTGGGTAAATTTATTTGAACTGCATGTATTTAAATACGTGTTTTAAATGCATTTTAACGGATATTTTTGTATTCTGCACGATTCTTGTTTCTCGGAAGAGTATTTCGTATTTTAAAAACTCGTTTCTGTAATTAGTATTCTGTATTTTAAATCCAGATTGAAACCTGTTTTTATTAAAGAAATTATTTTTTTTTTTGTAACTATATTATTTAAAAGTAGTTACACTAAATTAAAGAAGTTAGTATAGGTAGACTTAAAGTTAAAGCGCACAAGATGTTAACCGCACATTTCTGATAGAGCCACACGTTTCAATCTGCGGTTATAAACAGTAATAAATATGGATGAGTGTTCGACAAAAGTGTACATAGGTAAAGCATATTGGAATTTGAAAGATATTGCTAGTACCTCTTTTCAGTGCAATGAAAACTGAATGTTATTTTTTTTTGTTGTTATTTAAATACCTGTACAAATGCATATTGTATTTGAAATATACATATTTTTCTGTACTGTTTTGTTATTGGTATTTTTAATACTGTAGTTGTATTTTATATTTTGTGTCCCAAACACCTAAATAAAGGATTTTACCCAGCCCAGTATGCTTCAAGGTCGCTGTGGATGTAACATCTGAAAACATGTGCAGATGATGCGAATTTTGTAACAGATCTGCAGATGTGGATTTGGATATTTAACAAGTCGCTTTGTTGGAGGTTTCACCAAAAATGCAAGTCATGTATTTACAAAATTTACAAACAGTAAAGTTTAGATACCAGTCGCAACTCAAATTTGAAAGGTAATGAAACGGTAGTCCGTCTCGGTATTAGTAACTTAGGTAGGAATACAAGTCATGTTGGGTAATATTGGCAAACTTCCGTATCCGTATTACACCTAAAAAATAATGCCCATGCAGAGCCAATACAGATGTAAGAGTTGATGAGGATGTTCCGCATATACCTTAGTATGCATATGACATACACGTTATTCTCTAAATGTTGTTACAGTTCCCACGTTGTTTTTAAGTTATGCGGTTCCCGTTTTAGATATGAAAAACCCTTCTACAGTTTCAATCGCACATTTATTATGAAGTAAACGTAAACCGTTCAATGTTTAGAGAAGCATTATACAAAGTGTTCCGTATCGTTATGTTAAAATTTTATGACCGTTCGATGTTAAACCTAAAAAGAGCAAATATAGTTGATCCATTACTGATGTTACAACCCAATGAAATTATTCATATCAAATACATGAACAAGTCAAATAAATGTGGTGACAAAATTTAAATACTTAATTGGTGTTGAGAATGCATATATATACAGGGTGACCCAAACTCGATGCCCAAAACGAAAACAGCTGATTCCTCTGGCCAAAAGGAACAAAAAATTGTTAATACAGGGTATGTCTATTGTTGATGGTTTCCAAGATGTTAACTTTGTTTTTAATTTTTTCTATTTCGTGGACTTATTTTTTAAATCTTCCAAACTAGAAGAGTTACAAGAAAACACATTAGGAGAAATTTGTAGAAGATGAAATTGCCTTAAAGAATATTGAATTCATTCGAGACAAACTCATCATTCAACGTTTTTAGTGACATAATGAATTCAGTAAATGATTTTTTTTCAAATCCCAAGACAAATTTCCAAGAGGAATATTTTTCCAATCAAGATGGATTTGATACATGGCCGATAAAGGAAAAACATCCTTTTTTCATAAGCTTCACAACGATATGAAAAAAACTTATGGTTGACGTACTAATTACTCAATTGTTACAGGAATACACCTCAGGAAAAACTTTTAGTGCATAAAATTACCTTCAAAAATATGGTAGAGTAGATGAGAATTGACGATTTGTCTCTCACTTTTCAATCAATCTGTACATTTATAGCAAGAAATACGTCTTCTTTACTGATATCTTTTCATCACCGTAGCAACGACTTGACATTAGTAAGCTAGTTGTCAAAATTTGTTTGGTATTACAGTTTTGCTGATTTCAATACGAGTTCTTTCTGTTGTAGTGATATTGTAATTTAGTTTTTGAGTCGTTCTTGTTCTTGTTATTATTATTGTTCTTGTTCGTGTTCGTGTTTTCCTTCCTGAGTCATGTTTTCAAATGAAGAATATGCCGATATTCATTATTATTATGGTGTTGCCCAAGGGAATGCGAGTGAGGCTGCTAGACTGTATGCAGCTGCTTTCCCAAGAAGAATTCATCCAGAAAGAGGGGTGAGATCTAGAGATCTTGGAGGCCACGCCACTGTACCACCTCTTCTAATCCAACGTTGGGGATAATGTTCGTTTAGCCAATCTCTCACACCTCTTCCGTAGTGGGCAGGACAACCATCAAGTTGAAGCCACATATCTGCTCTTGTTGCCAATGAAACCTCCTCCATCAATTCAGGGAGGTTTTCTTGAAGGGAATTAAAAAAATTCACTGAATTGACTCTATCTGGCAGAATATATGGACCAATAAGTTGATTGTTGAGTAAACCAACCCAAACATTAACTTTGAACTGGTGTTGAAAGCTATTTGGTCTCATAGTATGTGGGTTCTCATGTGGCCAGACGTGCGTGTTATGGATATTGAAGATGCCTGACCTTGTAAAGGTGGCCTCATCCGTCCACAAGATTGCTTTTTGGAAATCTCGATCATTCCTAACTGAATTGAGATACCATTGGCAAAACTCAATCCGCCGACTTAGATCTCCATCTAAAAGTTCTTGAACTCCCGTCACGTGATACGCACGTCTTCCGTCAGCCTTAAGAGTTCTCCGTATTCTTTCTCGTGGCATCTGCAATACATTGGATGATCACCGCAAGCTAGTCTCAGGATTTGCTTCGAAATGCTGGATTACGTCGTCAATCCTCTCAACATTATGAAATTCCTCTTGATCTCTTAGGATCCTAAAAGATCCTCTCTCTCTCTCTTAGAGCAGTGTGTACTCTAGAGAAAACTCTCCTTTCTGGATGAATTCTTCTTGGGAAAGCAGCTGCATACAGTCTAGCAGCCTCACTCGCATTCCCTTGGGCAACACCATAATAATAATGAATATCGGCATATTCTTCATTTGAAAACATGACTCAGGAAGGAAAACACGAACAGGAACAAGAACGACTCAAAAACTAAATTACAATATCACTACAACAGAAAAAACTCGTATTGAAATCAGCAAAACTGTAATAGCAAACAAATTTTGACAACTAACTTACTAATGTCAAGTCGTTGCTACGGTGATGAAAAGATATCAGTAAAGGAGACGTAGTTCTTGCCGTAAATGTACAGATTGATTGAAAATTGAGGACAAATCGTCAATTCTCATCTACTCTACCATATTTTTAAAGGTAATTTTATGCTCTAAAAGTTTTTCCTGAGGTGTATCCCTGTAACAATTCAGTAATTAGTACGTCAACCATAAGTTTTTTTCATATCGTTGTGAAGCTTATGAAAAAAGGAAGTTTTTCCTTTATCGGCCATGTATCAAATCCATCTCTATTGGGAAAATATTCCTCTTGGAAATTTGTCTTGGGATTTGAAAAAAGATCATTTCTGAATTCATTATGTCATTAAAAACGTTGAATGATGAGTTTGTCTCGAATGAATTCAATATTCTTTAAGGCAATTTCATCTTCTACAAATTTCTTCTAGTGTGTTTTCTTGTAACTCTTCTAGTTTGGAAGATACAGCGTGATTTAAAAAATAAGTCCACGAAATAGAAAAAATTAAAAAAAGTTAACATCTTGGAAACCATCAACAATAGACACACCCTGTATTAACAATTTTTTGTTCCTTTTGGCCAGATGAATCAGCTGTTTTCGTTTTGGCCATCGAGTTTGGGTTACCCTGTATATATATATATATATATATTCATTAATTGTATTTTATTTAAAATTAACTTTTAAAGTACATACAGTAAAGATTAACTCAGTGGGACTTGAACCCGACCTCCACTTTAGGGGCTCTTCCATCTGAGCTATCGAGGAGGCAAGTCGCAATCGATTCAAACTTGAACTGTATGTACTTCCCTAGTTACGATGTGTTATAATTATTATACACAGAATGAAGGATCACAGTCAAGTTTTGTGATCCTTCATTCTGTGTAATAATTATAATACATCTTAACTAGAAGTACATACAGTTTGAATCGATGTGACTTGCCTCCTCGATAGCTCAGATAAACCCTCAAATAGGTCGTTCAAGTCACTCGAGTTAATCTTTACTATGTACTAAAAGTTAATTTTAAATCAAAATGATTATTAAATTGAACTTCTGTTCGTTCACTAAACCAATTTCTATATTATATATATATATATATATATATATATATATATATATATATCTATTTAGGTTTCCACGGGTGTTATTATTTAAATTAAGACATTTTTTTCTTTCGGATACTCGTGTAATTTGAACTCTGTTCTTAAATTCTACGTTTCAGTAGAATATTATTCTACCTTTATCAAGAATATAATATAATTACAATATTTAAATTGATTGACACTAGATGTCTCGTAACTTCATTTTTTTTTAATTATTGTGCATGTCGAGCTCGTGTTATAGGTTTAGTAGTGTTATCGTTAGATGTCAAGTGGTTGTGTGCGGTTAATTTTGATTGGGTAATTTTTTTGATGATTGGTTTCCAAATTGGTGAAATTCGAGATCCATCATGTCTTTAGTTTAAATCTGAAGGTCTTTTTTCGATATCAATCGCTTCTCTGATGATTCTTTCTTGTGGTCCGTTCGCCAAAGCGAGTAATTTTATTTGGTTAACGTTGATATGATGTCCAGTGTCGAGATGCCAATGAGTTTGACGTTATGTGTTGCTTGATTGCCAATTGATGTTTTTTGCACGTACACTTAATCTTCTACTAGTTAGCCCAACGTAAGAACTTTGACAATTTCTACATGGAATTTCATATACACCTTGTTCTTCACCTTCAACCTTGTCTTTTGGACTATTCAACAATTGATGGTAATGTGTGGTTTGAAAACAACTCGTATATTAATTATATATATATATATATATATATATATATATATATATATATATATATATATATATATATATATACTATGCTAAATGGATAGCTCATTAATAATCTAAGGAAAGGGACAGGGTGATTCAAAGTCGACACCAGATCCTTATTGTGCGAAAACGGGAGCAGATTAAAATCTGATTGAGAGATCCTAAATGGTTTACGTTAGTCTATAATTTGCACCAAACAATAAATTTGTAAACAATTTAGAACTTGAGTTTATGTTGTCTTTCAAGAAATATTTTTTTTTATTTTTGAATGTTATCATTTTTCCGAATTCAATCTGTCCAAAAACTCTTTTCTACGTTGTTGAGTTCAAAAGTTACAGGGCAAAATATATTTAATAAAACGACTGTAAAATAGTGCTAGCCTAATGAAAATACATAAATTTACAAATTTATTTATGGCAAACTTGACTACACCAATAAAAAAACCAATCAGAAAAATAAAAGACGGAGAACTCAATAAGGTTTTTAATGTTCGAATATTTATGTGATGGAAAGCGATTTCAGTTTAGTAAAAAATGTTACTGATGTGGTTGATAGTACTTAAACAAATCAAAAACAATATATTTCTTAAAACTAATTAGAAATAAAAAAATAATAATAAAGATTTTCTATGTGCTCACCCTCCTCTTCAAGATATTTATTTAATCTTTGTGAAACTTCAGTTTTTGTTATTTTTCTTAAGGATTCA